>CAUYSK010112541.1:0-37357 GCA_963575035.1 Avahi laniger
AAAAATTAAAAAAAAATACAAAACGAAACCAGCAGAGGAATATCTGAACAAATACATAATACCAATAAAGAGGTAGAAATTATAAAATAATTAAATAAAAATTTTTACACTGTACATTATAACAGCTGAATGGAAAATTCACTTGAGGAGATCCTAGCAGGTTTGAACGGACAGGAGAAAGAACTAGTAAACTTGAATATAGGACAATTGAAATCACCAAGTCTTAGGAGCAGACAGAGAAAATATGTGACAAAAATGAACAAACTGTAAGCGACATGTGGGATACCTTCAAGCATACCATTATGTGCATTATAATAGTCCAAAAATGAGAAGTAGAGAGAGAACAGGATGAAAAGACTTTTTGAAGAAATAACAGCCAAAATCATCCCAAATTTGACAGACAACTCAATTTATACATCCAAAAGGCCAATGAACTCCAAGTAGAATAAGCTCAAAGAGATCCAAAATTGTATACATTATAATCAAACTGTTGAAATCCAAAGATAAAAAGAATCTTGAGGGCGGCAAGAAAGAAGTGATCAACAATAATACAACCCACATAAAAGTCATCTTCAATAATTTCAAGATATGATTTCTCATCAGAAATTATGGAAGCCAGAAGGCAGTGGGTTTACATATTCAAAATTCTGAAAGAAAAAAATTGTCAACTTCAAATCCTATGTCTGGGAAAACTACTCTTCAAGAACAAGGAGAGATTAAGACATTTGCAGAAAAATAAAAGCTTGGAAAATGCATTACTAGTACACCTGCCCTACAAAAAAATGCTAAAAGGAGCCCCTGATGTTGAGGTAAAATAGCACTAGACAGTAACTAGAAGCCACATGAAAAAACAAAAAAATTTCAGTAAAGGAAACTACATATGTAAATAAAAAAGGCATTATGATTATTAATTTATTATTATTATTATTTGGTTAGTAACTCTTATTTTTGTTTCCTATAAAATTTAAAATAAAAATCCATAAAACAATAATTATCAATTGATGCTAATGGGAAAGAAAAACGTAAAGATGTAATTTGCAACAAAAACAACAGAAAGCGAGGGCAAGCTATATAGGAGCAAGGTTTTTGGATAAAATGGAAGCTACATTGGTGTAAATTCAAACAAGATTGACATAACTTTAAGATGTCAATTGTAATTTTCATGATGGCCACTATGAAAATAACTAAAAAATATACAGAAAAGTAAATGAGAAGAGAATCAAAATGATACACTAGAAAAAATAAGTCAAACAGAAAAGTGAGTATTAGAGGAATTAATCAACAAATAAGGTATGACATATAGAAAATATAACATAGCAGTTCTTTGTGTTAGTAGTCATTTTAAGTATAAATTAACTAATATCTAAAACAAAGACTGACAGACTACATAAAAAATGCACCTCAACTATATATGTAATGTCTACAAGAAAATTGGTTTAGATTCAAAAGATATAAATAATTTGAAAGTGAAAAAATTATAAAATATATTTCATACAAATAGTAACCTAAAGAAAGCTGAGGAAGCCATACTAATATCACACAAAATAGACTTTAAGTAAAAATAATAGCAAAAGAGAAAAAGATAATTGTACATTGATAAAGGATCAATCTATTAAGAACATATAACAATTGTAAACATATATGCACAAAACAGTCAAAATTCTATGAAATAAACATTGGCAAAATTGAGGGGAGAAACAGACCATTTACAAAAATTCATGGGGACTTTAATATACTACTTTCAATAATAGATCAATCATCTAGACAGAAGATCAAGAAAAACATAGATAACATGAAAAACACTATACACCAATCAGACCTTATAGATATATATAAAACACTCCACCTAACCACATCAGAATACATTTTTTATCCTTAAGTGTGCATGAAACACTACCTAGAACAGACCCTATTTTAAGGCACAAAACAAGCCTCAATAAATGTAAAGAGATTGAACTCATACAAAGGACCATCTCTGACCACAGTAGAATGAACTAGAAATCAACATCAGAAGAAAAACTGGGAAATTGACAACTAAGTAGAAATTAAAGAAAATACTCTTAAAGAACCAGTATCTTTAAGAAGAAATCACAAGGCAAATTAGAAAATAGTTTGAAAAAAATTAAAATGAAAACACAACGTATTGGTTGGGTGTGGTAGCTGACACTTGTAATCCTAGCACTCTGGGAGGCCAACTGGGATGATTGCATGGTGTCAGAAGTTCGAGAGCAGCCTGATCAAGAGTGAGACCCGCTTCTATTTAAAACAAAAAAAGAAAAAAGAAAAAATTATCTGGGCGACTAAAAACAGAAAGAAACTTAGTCGGATGCAATGGCAAGTGCCTGTAGTCCCAGCTACTTGGGAGACTGAGGCAGGAGGATCCCTTGAGTCCAGGAATTTGAGATTGCTGTGAGCTAGGCTGATGCCATGGCACTCTAGCCCAGGTGAGAAAGACCCTGTCTCAAAAAAAAAAACCCTACAAAATATAAATACTTATAGGATATAGTGAATACAGTATTCAGAGGGAAATTTACAGCAGTAAAATCCTATAGTTAAAATAAAAAGGAACTTCTCAAACCAGTAACATAAATTTTCACTCTTAGAAACCAGAGAAAACCAAAAAGATAGCAGAAGGAAGGAAATAATGAAGATCAGAACAGAGATTAACAAAATAGAGAATAGAAAACATTTTTTTAAAAAGCAAAAGATGGTTTATAAAAAAGATCAACATTGACAAATCTTATGCAAGACTTAAAAGGAATAAAGAGTGACTAGGCAAATAACTAAAATTAGAAATAAAAGTGGAGACATATTACCAAATTTACAGAAATAAAAGGGACCATAAGAGAATACTATAAATATAATACTCCAAAAATGGGATAACCTAGAAGAAATTAACAAATTCCTATACAAATAAATAACCAAAACTAACTGAATAAGGAGTAAAAAAAATCTGAACACACCTATAAGTAGAGAGATTGAAACAATAATCTAAAACCTCCCAACACAGAAAAGTACAGAACCAAACAGCTTCACTGGTGAATTCTACCAAGATGTTAAAGAAGAATTAATGTCAATTCTTCTCAAACCCTTCCAAAAGAATAGAACATGAGGAATCATTTTGTAACTCATTCTATGAAGCCTGAACTATTCCGATACCAAAGCTGGACAAAGACACCACAAGAAAAGAAATCTAGAGACAAATATCCTTTATCAATACAGATTCAAAATTATCAACAAAAATACTAGCAAGCCAAATGCAGCAGCCTATTAAAAGGATTATACACTATGAACATTAGGATTTATTACAGAAAAGCAAGGCAGTTCAGCAAAAGAATACCAATCAGTATAATATACCACATTAATATACCTAAGGGGGAAAAACCCTACATAATCTTCCCAGTTGATGCAGAAAAGGCATTTGTCAAAATCTAATACACATTCATAATAACATCACTCAGAAAGCTAGGAATAGAAGAAAAATTCAGCAAGATAAACATCATTTATGAAAAATCCATAGCTAACTAATCCTCAACGGTGAAAAAATGAAAAAGCTTTGCCCTTAAGATCAAGAACGAGTCTTTGATTTGGTTCTCAGTATGACTGCTGTTGGCGTATATGAAAGCCTCTGATTTGTGTGTATTGATCTTATATCCTGAGACTTTATTGAATTCATTTATCAATTCTAGGAGTGTTTTGGATGAATCCTTGTGGTTTTCTAGATATAATATCATATCATCAGCAAAGAGTGAGAGTTTGATCTCATCTGCTCCCATTTGGATGCCCTTAATACCCCTCTCTTGTATAATTGCTGTAGTGAGGATTTCCAGCACTATATTGAATAGAAGTGGAAATAGTGGGCAACCTTGTCTGCTTCCTGTTCTAAGTGGGAATGGTTTCAACTTTTCCCCACTCAGTATGATATTGGCCAAGGGTTTGTCATAAATGGACTTGATAATTTTAAGGAATTAGCCGTCTATGCCTGTTTCGTTGAGAGTTTTTAACACAAAAGTGCATTGGACATTGTCAAATGCTTTTTCTTCATCTATTGAGAGAATCATATGGTCTTTGTTCTTGCTTTTATTTATGAGGCAAATTGCATTTATATATTTGCATATGTTGAACCAGCCTTCCATCCCTGGAATAAAGCCCATCTGATCATGGTGAATTATTTTTTTGATGTGCTGCTGAATTTTATTTGCTAAATTTTGTTGAGGATTTTTGCATCTATATTCATGAGGGATATTGGTCTGTAGTTTTCCTTTTTTGTTGTGTCCTTTCCTGGCTTTGGTATCAAGGTGATATTGGCTTTGTAGAATGAGTTAGGAAGGATACCATCTTTCTCAATATTGTGGAATAATTTCTGTAGTATAGATATTAGTTATTCTTTGTATGTTTGGAAAAACATTGAAGCGTAGCCATCTGATCTGGGACTTTTACGTTTTGGGAGGTTTTTAATTGCTGCTCCAATTTCTGAGCTCAAGATTGGTCCATTCAGATATTCTTTTATCTCCTGGGTGAACTTAGGGAGGTTGTATGTTTCCAGGAATTTGTCCATTTACTCCTCATTATGTAGTTTTTGGGTATATATGTTTTTATAGTAATCAAAAATAATGTTTTGTATTTCTGTGGTGTCTGCTGTGACCTCTCCTTTTTCATTTCTAATTGAGGTTATTAGAGTCTTTTCCCTTTGAATTCTTCTAAATCTAGCAATAGGGCTGTCAATTTTGTTTATCTTTTCAAAAAACCAGTTTTTGGTTTTGTTGATCTTTTGTATAATTCTCTTGTTTGCAAATTCATTTAGTTCTGCTTTGATCTTAGTAATTTCTTTTCTTCTATTAGGATTGGAATTGGTTTGCCCTTCCTTTTGCAGTTCCTTGAGTCTATTTATTAGGTTGTCGATTTCTGAGCTTTCTGTTTTTTGGATGTGAGCATTTATTGCTATTAATTTTCCTCTCAGGTATGCTATTGCTGTATCACACAAGTTTTGATAACTTGTTTCTTCGTTATCATTTAGTTCAAAGAAATTCTTAATTTCTCTCTTCATTTCCTCCGTGACTCAATAGTTAGTCAACAATAGATTGTTTAATTTCCATGATTTTGTGAGGTGGTGAGTATTTCTGTTGGAACTGAACTCTAATTTTATACCACTATGGTCAGAGAAGATACCAGTGTTGAATTTTAGCGAATGCTGTTTCTGGATCTATTGAAAGGATCATATGGTTTTTGTTTTTGCTTTTTTTATGTGGTGAATTACATTTATACATTTGCATATGTTAAACCATCCCTGCATCCCTTGGTGAAGCCCACCTGGTCATGAGGGATTATTTTTGATAAGCAAATGAATTTGGTTTTCTAGGATTTTGTTGAGAATTTTTGCATCTATATTCATAAGGGATATTGGTTTGTAGTTTTTTTGTTGTTGTTGTTGTTGCAGCCTTTCCTGGTTGTGGTATCAGGGTTATATTGGCTTCATAAAATATGTTGGGGAGGATTCCTTCCTTCTCGATATTGTGGAATTAATTCTGCAAGATAGACACCAGCACCTCATTGTAGACCTGCTAAATTCTCATGTGAAACCATCTTGTCTGGGACTCTTCTTTTTAGGAAGGTATTTTTATTGTTGCTTCAATTTCAGTAGTTGATATTGGTCTATTCAGGAATTCTAATTCTTCTTGTTTGAGCCTAGGGAGGATGTGTGTTTCTAAGAATATGTCCATTTGCTCCACATTTTCAATTTTATATATAGAGGTTTTTATAGTATTCGTAGATGATATTTTGCATATCTGTGGCATCAGTTGTAATTTCTCCTTTTTCATTCCTGATGGAGCTTATTAGAACACTTTCTTTTCTGCTTCTCATTAATCTAGCAAGAGTTGTGTCAAATTTGTTTATTTTTTCAAAGAATCAACTTTTTGTTTTATTAATCTTCTGTATAATTTTTTTGTTATCAATTTCATTTAGTTCTGCTCTGATCTTTGTTGTGTATTTTCTTCAGCTGGGTTTGGGGTTGGTTTGCTCATCCTTTTCCAGTTCTTTTGCATGATTTATTATATTGTTTAATTTGTGATATTTCTGTCTTTTGGATATAGGCATTTATGGATATAAATTTTCCTCTCAGGACTGCTCTAGCTGTGTCCCACAGAATTTGATAACATGTGTATCTTTTTATCATTTAGTTCAAAGAATCTTTTGATTTCCACCTTGATTTCTTCCTTAACACGATAATCATTCAGCAGAACGTTGTTTAGTTTCCATGGCTTTGTGTAGATATGAGAGTTTCTGTTGGGATTGATTTCTAATTTTATTACACTGTTGTCTCAGAAGATGGACGGTAATAATATCTATTTTTAAAAAAATTTGTGAAGACATGCTTTGTGGCCTAGGATATCTAAAATCTTAGAAAATAGTTCATGAGCTTATGACAAAATCATAAATTCAATGGTTTTTGGGTAGAATGTTCTGAAAATGTCAGTTAGGGACATTTTTTCTAGAGTTATGTTTCAGTCCACTGTTTCTTTGTTTATTTTCTGTTCCGAGGATCTGTCTTGTTCTGTCAGAGGGGTGTTGAAGTCTCTGGATGTTACAGTGTTGCTGTTTATCATTTTGTTTAGATCAAATAGGATTTACTTTATGAATCTGGGTGCACCTGAGGTACGTTTGTAAACATTTAGAATTGTTATGTCTTCTTTTTGAAATGTACCCTTCACCATTATATAGTGACCCTGATTGTTTTTCATTACTTTTGTTGATTTGAAGACTAAGTTATCTGAAATCAGAACAGCCACAGCAGCTTATTTTGGCTTCCATTTGCCTGAAATATTGTTTTCCATCCCTTTACCTTGAGTGTGAATGCATTCTTGTGGGTTAGATGTGTTTCCTGAAGACAGTGGATACTTGGCTTGTGTATATTTATTCATTCAGCCAGCCTATGACTCTTTGGTGGGCAGTTGAAGCCATTCACATCTATTGAGAGAATTCATAAGTGGAGCATATTTCTATTCATCCTGTTGAGTTGAACTTTGCTGCTTTGTTTTCTCTCTTGAGCCTTTGACCTTTGGCTTTTGAGTGATTTTACATTGGTGACTATTTATTGTGCTAATCTGTGCATAACACTATTCTGAGTACTTCCTGGAAGCCAGGTCTTGTCTTGATGAATTCCCTCAGGCTTTGTTTGCCTGAGAAGGTATTTATTTCTCCTTTGTATATGAAAGTTAGTTCTGCAGGGTACAAGATTCTAGGCTGGGCATTATTCTTTTTGAGAAGAGTGAGAATGGCGCCCCAGTCTCTTCTTGCTTGTAAGGTCTCAGTTGTGAGGTCAACCATTATTATCATGGGTTTTCCTTTGTAGATTACCTGCTTCTTTAGCCTTATAGCTAGTAGTAAGGCCTCTTTTGCGATTATTTTTGTCAGTCTGATGGCTGTGTGTCATGGTATCTTCCTGTTTGCAATGAATCTTCTAGGAGTCCTTTGAGCTTCTTGTACCTGGATATTTAGAATTTTAGCAAAGCCTGGGAAATTTTCCTCTATTATATTCTCAAATAGCTTGTCCAACATTGTGTATTTTCCTTTTCTCCCTCAGTGATGCTCTTCTAGAATTCTTAAGGTTTCATGCCTTAGGTTTAAGTCTTATCCATCGTGACTGGATTTTTGTGAGAGGTGAAGGGTAGGGATCCAGTTTAAATATTTGGCATGTGGATATCTCATTTTCCAAGCACCACTTATTGAATGGAGTTTCTTTTCCCCATGGTATACTTTTGTCTGCTTTGTTGAAGATTAGATGACAATATGAGGATGGTTTTATACCTGGGGTCTCCGTTCTATTCCAAAGGTCTATATCTCTGTTCTTGGGCCAGTACCATGCTGTTTTGGTTACTATAGCCTTGTAGTAAAGTTTCAAGTCTGATAGACTGATGCCTCCCAATTTGTTCTTTTTTCTTAAGATTGTTTTGCTATACGAGTTTTTCTCTAGTTCCACAGGAAGCATAGAATTATTTTGTGTAAACCTGTAAACAACGATGATGGTATTTTGATAGAAATTGCATTAATTCTGTAGATCACTCCAGGCAGTATGGAGATTTTGACAATATTGATTCTGCTAATCCATGAGCATGATAGGGATTTCCATCTAGTTACACATTGTATAATTTCTTTTCTCATGGTTTCATAGTTCTCCCTATACATGTCCCTCACCTCCTTTGTTAAATATATTCCTAAATATTTTTATTTTCTTTGATGCTATTGTGAAAAGTGTTGAGTCTTTGATTTGATTTTCAGGTTGATCGTCATTGGTGTATATGATTGTCATTGATTTGTGTGCATTAATTTTTTATCCTGAGACTTTACTGAATGCATTTATCAGTTCCAGGAGTCTCTTGGTTGAACACTTGGATATTTGTTATATAATATTATATCATGAGAAAACAGTCAGAGTTTGACCTCTTCTGCCCCCATTTGGACATCATTATTTCTCCACTATTCTCTGATTACTCTGTCAAGGACTTCCAGCACTATGTTGAATAGAGTGGAGATAATGGGCAACCTTGTTTGGTTCCTGTTCTAAGCAGGAATGCTTTCAATTTTTCCCCATTTGTTATGATATTGGTTGTGGTTTTATCGAATATGGCCTTAATAATTTTAAGGAATGTCCCATCTTTGCCTATTTTGTTCAGAGTTTTTATCATAAAAGTGTGCTGGATTTTGTCAAATGCTTTTTCTGTGTCTATTGAGAGAATCATATGGTCTTTTTTCTTGCTTTTATTTATGTGGTGAATTGCATGTAAAGATTTGTGTATGTTGATTCAACCTTGCAGCTCTGGGAGAAAGCCCGTCTGGTCATGATGAATTCTTTTTTGATGTGCTGTTGGATTCTGTTTCCCAAGATTTTGTTGAGGATATTTGCATGTATATTCATGAGCGTCATTGGTATCTAGTTTTCTTTTTTGTTGCGTCCTTTCCTAGCTTTGTTATCAAAGTGATACTGGCTATGTAGATTGAGTTGTGGAGGATGTCATCATTCTTAAGGCTGCGGAATAATTTCCGTATTACAGGTATGTGTTCTCTTTTGTAGGTTTGTTACAATTCAGGTGTGAAACAATCGGCTCTGGAAATTTTTTTTTTTTGGAAGATTTTTAACTGCTGCTTCAATTTCTGTGCTTCATATTGGTATTTCGAGGAATTCTATTTCCTCCTGATTGAGCTTAGGGAGGTTGTGCGCTTCAAGGAATTTGTCCATTTCCTCCACATATTGTAGTTTTGGGGCATATAGATTTTTATAGTATTCAATGATAATGTTTTGTATTTCCATGTTGTCTGTAGTGAACTCTCCTTTTTATTTCTGATTGAGTTTATTAAAGTCCTTTACTTTCTAGTTCTACTTAGTCTAGCAAGAAGGCTGTCAATTTTGTTTTTCTTTTCAAAAAACCTTGTTTTTTGAAACTTTTGGTTTTATTGATCTCCTATGTAGCTATTGTTCTCAATTTCAATTAGTTCTGCACTGATCTTAGTAATTTCCATTCTTCTGGAAGGTTAACAATTAATTTGGTCTTCCTTTTCAATTTTTTTGAGATGGTTTACTAGTTAGTTGGGTTTTGAGCTTTCTGTCCTTTTTTTTTATTTCAGGATATTATGAGGGTACAAACAATTTGGTTATATTTTATATCCTGGCCTTGCCCAAGCGAGGATTAGAGGCATGCTCTTCCCCTCTACAATGCTCTCCACGTCCATAAGTTGTGAGTTTACCCCACGAACCCCCCAATCCCTACCGTGTGAGCACCATAGTGCTGATCAGTCAGTGCCAAATTGATGGCGAGTACATGTGGAGACCATTCTTTTGATCTTCTGATACCTCACTTCAGATAATGGGCTCAAGCTCTATCCTGGAAAATATAAGAGGTGCAGGATCACTGTCTTTTCTTATAATTGAGTAATATTCCATTGTATACATATACCAAATTTTAATAATCCTCTCATGAATCGATGAGTACTTGGGTTGTTTCCACATCCTTGCAACAATAAATTGTGCTGTCATAAACATTTGGATGCAGATGACTTTATTATAGAATGACTTTTGCTCTTTTCTGTAGATGCCTAATAGTGCTATTGCTGGATCAAATTCTGTTTCTATTTTTTAGCTCTTTGAGGTGTCTCAAAATTCCATTCAACAGAGGTTGCACTTATTTTCAGTCCCACCAGCAGTGTAAGAGTGTTCCCGTCTCTCCACATCCTCGCCAACATTTTTTTATATATTCAGCAAAAGATGGAGGGAGAGAGAAAGAAATAGAGTACTCAAGAGAGAAAATTAACATTTCAATAGTTAACTTGGTCTGCCTACATTCCCCTCACCGAGTGCAAGCTCTGATTGGATGGGGAATTTGAATGTGGTATTTCTTCATTGGAAGTTCCCTTAAACCTTCTGTTGTAATAAATATCTTATGTGGTCACTCATTCTGACGTTTAAAGGTGCTAATTCTCATGCAGCATGATCTTTGCAAGCCAACTTTTATCAGGAAGAAACAGCAATCCATGGTAATTTTGACTGAGCAATCTCTGCTTCATTTGTTGACTTGAGAACCTAAAGCCCATTGAAGTAGTGACTGTTTTGTATTCGAAGCATGATGGGGAAATTGAGCAGAACTCCTTTCGGCTTTTTGGTGGCTGTATTAGTGAGGGATGGGGGCTTCACCATCCTTTCAGGGGAGTGTATGAGATTACAGCTGTCCAGTTTGCTGATTTAGAGAATGGAAAATAAAAGCAGGAATAGTATCCACCTTTATTTTTATAGAGGAGGGTAAGGACCCATGATATTTTGGGAGTTAAGGAAGATTTTGCATATTGTTGATGTTTTACTACATGTATTTTGTATGGAATACACGTAGGAAAACATTGTAAAATCTTGCTAGTTTGTACTAATTAGAATGAAAGTCATTATGAATTAATGAAAAAATTGTTATATTTTTAAAGGAATTTAATGCCATACTTTCACTTCCTGAGTGTAATAAAGATAACTATAATGATAGAAGCCTTCTAATACATATGAATTATTATAATTAGCATATCAATGTTAAATGGTATTTCTAAAATGCATAATAGCTTGAACAAGTCTGTTCTCAAGTGTTTAAATGTTTTCACTGAAAATAGGAGCAAACTATAACTGCTTTAAGAGATATGAAACTAAATGTGATTTTACAATAAATAATTTTTTGCTTCTTCTGATTTGAGTTTTGTTTTTGTTACAGGCTTAGATGCCACAGGACCTTTTTTTTCTCGTTATGGAGCATCTATTAAGGAGCTTGATTTTAGCATCATGACTTTCCTCTGGAATGAGAAATATGGTCATAAACTAGGCTCTATAGAGGGAAAGAAACTTGATTATTTCTATGAGCCAACATCATTGAAGGAAGCACGTTGTTTAATATGGCTCCTAGAAGAACACAGAGACAAATTCCCAGCACTGCACAGTGCTTTAGATGAATTCTTTGATATAATGGGTATGTGGACCAAGTTTAGATTTATGATATATCTAATCTTAAGGAAAGAAATCTGTGATGAAGGACCTAGCTTTGTTAATACTTAACAAATAGTGTTGAAAATAGGCAAAATAACAAAATAGAAAGTAGTGAAAATTATTAGGTACAACTAGTTTATTTGACGAAGTTAGTGATTGACAATAGTGTTTTTTTTTATGTCACTGAAGCTTTTTTACTTTATTGAGCTATTGTGGAGATACTCAAATGGGTATATTATGCCAACTATATACCATGCTATTTCCATCTTAGATATTTTTACAGCATCATGGGAAAATTGCATATTAAAAGGGCAGAATTTATTAGCAAATGGTGATTTGTAGCATTCAGGAAAACATTTGCCGACAGAAGTAGCTGACGTATGCAGAATCTAGAACAGATACCGCATCTGTTTTACTTGGAAGAGCCTAGAACTGGAAGTCAGGAAAAGTAGGCTGTGGTGCAGCTTCTTCCCTAAGTTAGTTCATTAAAAACCTTTTGGGCCTGGTGCTAGGTGTTATGAAGGAATTCAGAAATGCTTATGCTAGTCCCTGCCCTTGACCTTATGTTCTAGAAAGTGGCATAGGAAGAATGCACTAATAACTGTAACATGGCAATAAGCTTGGTAAGGGAGGACCAGAGAAAGTGCCGAGGGCTTCAAAGGAAGGACCCAGCCCTTTCCTTCTCCCTGGGAGAGGGAAGAGCCTTGGTGCAGAGATAGACCGTGTGGTGGGCTGTGAACATGGGAGTGGAATTGGACAGGGGGTGTTGGGGCTTAGAGAAGAGAGTGGAGGGCAATTGAGGGGCCCATTTGAGTAACGGCGTGGAGTCCAGTTTGGCGAAATAGGCTAACTGGCAGTTAATTCCTTAGCTTCTCTTTGATCTTAGTTCCTTCAGTTTCTTCATCATTAAAATGAGATGATTTGGAGCCAATGATCTATGTGGTCTCATTTTACTTCAAAATTCTAATATTCTTAAATTCTAAATTTTAATTTTTTACATTTCATATGACATGTACATCTTATGGTAATCCCTTCCCCTCGTCCCTCAGAATCAGAAATCTTTATATATTGTCAAGAGCTAGACTTCTAAATTTCACACTATTTGTTTTAAATGGTACATTAAAAAATCTGGTCTTGTACAACATTGTCACAGATTTAAAAGTTTAAATGCGGTATAAGGAAGTGAAAAGCTTACTTTTGTTGTGGTTCTTAGGAAAGAGCACACTCAAATCTAGATGGCTTTATCTTTCCAGGGTACTGCTTCATGACTGAAGGTGACTTGCTACTTGATAGCCTGAGCCTGAATTTATTGCCATCAGTTTGCTGCTGCTGGTAATAAAATGCTGTCCTGGGGCTGAGCTTACAAAACCTGATGCGTGTTTGGATCACAGAGCAAGACAACTAAAAAGTACACAGTCCCCCTCAGTGTGCACTCTTCCCGATTCTTGAGTTCTGTACCCAAACTACACGGTACATCTGGCTGCCACTATTTCTCTGTTTTTAGACATGAAGTTGGAAGCCACCAACCAGAATTACTGGCCATCCCAACAGATTGTCAGGTCCCATGGATCTGTCTTCCACCCTCATCCCAGACATGTTCAGTTTTATCTCTTCATTTAAGGAAGGATTGTGTTAAAAATTTTCAAAATTCACTGATCTTTTAAGTCAGGATGTTCAATAATGTCACCTGTAGTTGGAAGCCCCAAATTCTCTCCTGAGCTCCATATTTCCCTAGGGAATTTCTGTCAGATGGCCAAAGGGCCCCTTAAAGCAATGTGACTGAACCCACTCGTCACATCCCTTAAATTTATCTCAGTTAACAACATTGTTGTGTATCTAGTTTTTAAGCAGGAAATCCTGGAATTAGTCTCAACTCTTTCTTTTTCTTAATACTGTTATATAGTAGTTTGTCACCAGTCCAGATAAGCTTCATCTTTGATCTGTCCTTTCCTGTCCATCCCACTTCCCCAGGCCAGGACCTCAGTTATCTTTCCATAATAAACTATTGCAGAAGCTGCAAACTGGTTTCCATGCCTCTCCACCCTCTGACTCCTAATCTTCCTCTTGTGTTGCAACTAGTGATTCTTGACACCTGTCTGATCCTGTAACTATTCGATTTGGAAAACATTTTCTTAGTTTTGCCTACAAGTTAACTTCACAGCATCTGTCTGAATTCCTTATCACTCTCCTTGTCTGCCCTCTGAGCACATACCCCACTTCTGGTTGTGCCCAAACCTTCCTTCCTTCCTCCTGTCTTTGCTCATGCACTTTCCACAGCCATGCCCCATCTCTACTTAATAATTTCATGTCTAACTTAAGTGTCTTCTCCTCCCCAGAATCTCTGTGCCCATCCTCGGTCCCCTCCCCTTGCAGACTTGCTCCCTCCGTCAGCTTTGTTGCCGTGAACTTCACAGTGGCATTAGCACACTGGGTTACGGGTTGTCTTGTTGGCAGTAGAACACAAGCTCATCAATGGCAAGGACTGTCTTACGCATCTCTGTATTCCCAGCACCAGCATAGATGGCATCTAGAAGGCACTTAAATTATGCTGATTTGGATTAAAATTTTGTGGTTCTTTGTAGTTGGTTTCCCATTAAGTCAGCCATTTGGTCCTTGGTTTCTAAACTAGTGTCAAAGCCAAATAAGGACTAGAAACAGTCTTGCTAGTAGTATCAGGGGTAGTTTTTAGGCTTTAGTGTATTATATAGAAATGTAAGTATTTAGTTTCCTCACAAAACCACCTGTATCTTCCTGCAGACAGCCGCTGTACTGTGTTAAGAAAACAAGACAGTGGTGAAGCTCCGGTGAGTTACTTAGTCACTAAATCTTATGTTCTAATTCGTGTTAGCCAAAGGATGAGGGCAGGACCCAGGCCAGTGTTTACTGATGTCACAGGTAGCATTCCAAAACCAAACTAAGAGAACTTCTGAATAATGTGTATTATTTCATTAGAAAGTTAATGCCAGTCTTTCTTTTGGAATTGGAGTAATAATCAGCCAACTCGGAGGCTTAAATGAGACAATTTCCATAAAGTTTGACAGCTGATAAATGTTAATATTAGAAATAGAAAGGAGTTTATCTCCTGGCATAAAAATGAAAAGTTATCTTTAATGATTAAAATTTTAATGTTTTGCTCTGGAAGAAAAACAAAGGGACTTTGTTTTCAGTGGCTCCAAATTGAGTCTAAGTTAAAACAGTTGTATAGTTGTCTTTTGTAGTAGGTTGCAGTTGCCTTTTATTCTTTCTGGCAGTTCAGAAATTCTTTAGTTTTAGAAAGTGATTAAATAGAGAAAAGAAAAGCATGGTGGCATTTTTCAAAGAGAAAGATGCTTGATTTTCAGGAGTAAATCATCTATCTATATGGGATTTTTTTTTTTTTTTTGGAGACAGACTCTTGCTCTATCACCCAGGCTAGAGTACAGGAGCGTCATCATAGCTCACTGCAACCTCCAACACCTGGGGCTTAAGCAATCCTCCTGCCTCAGCCTCCCGAATAGCTGGGACTACAGGTGTGTGCCACCACACCCGGCTGATTTTTCTATTTTTTGTAGAGATGAGATCTCACTCTTGCTCAGGCTGGTCTCAAATTCCTGACCTCGAGCAATTCTCCTGCTTTGGCCTTCCAACGTGCTAGGATTACAGGCGTGAGCCATTGTGTCCGGCCTATATGTGAAATTTTATCTTAATCTGCTCTATCAAATATTGCCTGGCTGAGTATGGAAACACAGATAACATACCCTGTGAGGAGTTCAGTGCTTCTTTATTCACCATTTATGCTCCAGTGTCTGGCCATGTGTAGAATGTCTAGTTTGGCTTAGTAAAAGGAATATCATAAAAATGCTATTATGGCATATAACCGGAATTACTTAAAAGTCTAATTAATTACTTGAAATAACACATATCATGTTGAAAATGAGGTAAAAATATTGGAACAATTTAATTTTATTTATACTTTTAGGCATTATTAAATTTTTTCTTATTTTCTGTCATAGCATTTGGACTGATCCATTATAGTGTTATTTTTGTTAAACATTTTATATACATTTAACTTATGACTAGTCTGTGAAAATCAATATGGTTTCTTTATGTTGAGCTTCATAATGCCATTATTTGAGTGTTCATTGATTTTTTTTTCCTTTTCCATTTTTTAGTTTAGTTCTACCAAAGTGAAAAACAAAGGAAAGAAAAAGAAGCCAAAAGATTCAAAGGTATGTAGTGTTACCTGTATTCCTGTCTAAACTCTCCGTAATTAATTGGATACATAAATTAGAGTTAAGCAATTCTTGGGATATTTTGAAACATCTTGTAGAGAAAGACTTTCTAGGCTTTAAAGATAGATATTTTGGCAATCTGCATATTGAGAAAATTTAAGGTTTACATCATATAAAAGTTAACTCTCGAAAGAAACTCTTACTCTTTATTGTGCTTTTTATTTTCTGCATATTTCTGAGTGAAAACATTGTCATCCTGTAGAAGTCTGTGGGTGGTCATAGAGCAGAGTGGCTAAGAAGGCTTTGGGGTCAGCAGACCTGGGTTCACATCTTGGTTCCACCAGTTATCTTTGTGACCCTGGACAAGTTATTTCACTTCCCTGTGCTCTAGTGCTGCGGTCCCCAACCCCCAGACTGGTCTGTGGCCTGTTAGGAAATAGTCAGCACTTCACTCCCTGAGCTCCGTACCACCCTCCCCCACACCCCTACCCCTGGTCTGTGGGAAAATGGTCTTCCATGAAACTGGTCCCTGCTGCCAGAAAGGTTGGGGACCGCTCTCTAGTGTGCTCATCCATGTAACAAGAATAATAGTGGTACTTATTAATAACTAATGGAGTTGTTATGCTTATTCAGTACTAAGAACTTAGTAATTATCATCTATTTTTATTACTAAACTGAATTTTATGGGGAGATAAGAAAGTAGAATAATAGTGTCTAGTATCAGAAGATTTTGTTGAAGCTGTTGTGTTTATATTCATATATTTATCTAAAATAATCAAACTAAAAATGATTACTTCTAATCATGTAACAATCTCAGGATTGAGAGGATCCTTTCCTTCCGCTCACCAAAGGCTCTCTCTCCTCCAAGTCCATGAGTTACGTAGGGCATTATTTTTAAATCTCATGGTGGGTTCTTCATGGCTCATGTATGTTGCGGGGGAAGAAAACGGTACAGGGATGAGAGAGCGAGTAAATCTTAGAAGGCTTGAGCTCCAATAAAACTTTTCTTTTTGTCTTTGACTGTATGCCTTTAGTTTAGCTAAAATGGGAGTTTAAACTAAGTGACGCTTTTTTTGGAGCATTAAAAACTACCCTAAATGTTAGTTTGAGCTTATTTGTGGCTGTTTAAATTACTATTACTATTAATACTATTAATTACTGTTACATTACTATTAATGTGTGTTCCTATTCACAGGAAAATTTGGATAGGTCTTATATATTAGCAATTTTATGTTTATGTAAGCATTCCTTAATTTTAATGGTATTTTTTTCTTTAATGAAATTTTAAAGTAGAAAATCATTGTCATTTTTCTGTCTTTTAAACCAGCCTATGTTAGTTGGATCTGGAACAACTTCAGTAACACCAAATGAGACTATCACTTCAGGTGAAAACCATAAGTAAGTACAATTTTAAAATTTTTACTTCATTTTTAACTCAAACGTTTTCACTTACTAAATGGGATTAACTGAACATACTATAAACTTGCGTTTTATTTCTCTAACTTCCATTTCTAAAGATGTGCATCTGTTGTCACAACTTGATGTAATCAGTCTTGATTGGATTTATAGCATGGCTTGTAGGCATTAAGAATTCATGCAGGACCAGGCTCGTTGGCTCATGCCTATGATCCCAGCACTTTGGGAGGCCGAGTGGGAGGAACACTTGAGGCCAGGAGTTTGAGACCAGCCTGTGCAACATAGCAAGACCTTGTCTCTACAAAAAAATTTTTTTTAAAAATAGACAGTTGCAATGTCATGTGCCTGGCAAGCACCTGTAGTCCCAGCTACTTGGAAGGTTGGGGCAGGAAGATTGCTTAAGCCCAGGAGTTGAGGCTGCAGTGAGTTGTGATTGTGTCACTGCACTCCAGCCTGGGTGACAGAATGAGATCCTGTCTCTTAAAAGAAAAAAAAAAAAAAATTTAAACTGTGTTAAAGTCACAGGACTGATGACAGTCATTCAATAAGTATATATTGAGAACCTATGTGTGAGGTACTGTGGGAAGATCCTAGGAAAATGTCTAGAAAATATTCTTTCAAATATTCAATGCAGAGAGTGTCTTATTGATAATTACTAGCGTTTTTGCTATAACAGAAGAGAGGAAGCTGTTTTTGAAGCCACATATGATACTACGATTCATTTAACCGTATATGTTAATGATTTTAATGCCATCTGGTTGTTAAAACTGAATTTTCAAGAAACAGTAAATACACATAAGATAAAAAACTAGTGAATAGCAATAACCTTTTTATATCATATTCTTTTATGGACCAAAACCCACAAAATGTTTTTTTCACATTTTGGAAAGAAATTGTAAAAACAGATAAAATTTGCACATTTTTGTGGATTGTTTCAAAGGAGGAATTATTTTAAGTTAAAATAATAATAGCGTTAGTACTTTAGGCTGCTGTAACATGTCATAAACTGAGTGGCTTACAAACAACAGAAACTTACTTTTCACAGTTCTGAAAGCTGGGAAGTCCAAGATCAAGGCTCTGGGAAATTTGGGGAATGGTGAGGGCCTGCTTTCTGCTTGATAGATGGGACATTCTAGCTGTGTCCTCCCATGGTGAAAGGCATGAGGCAGCTCTCTGGGCCCTCTTTTATAAGGGCATTAAGACCATTCATGAAGGCAGAGCCTGCTCAGCTCCTGTAGGTTCCACATCTTATCACCATAATATTGCTGTTTAGGTTTCAACATGTGAATTTTGAGGGACACATACATTCGGACCGTAACATAGCCTTTACTGAGATTCACACTTACGTAATAGGCATTTTTCTAAGGGCTTTACATATACAAACTCCTTTAATCCACTCATCCAGCCTGGGAGATAAGTACTAGGATTATGTTCATTGTAAAGATTAGGAAACTAAGGACAGTGTAGTTGAGTGACTTGTCTAAGAACACAAAGCTTATAAGTAGCGGAGTCAGGATTTAAATCATGCAGTCTGGTTTTAGAGCCCACACTCAAACTACTGTATCTTTTTAGAGTGCTAAAATCTTAAACTCATTTTTAAAAAATCTGTTTATTAGTACTTTTTAGCAATCTCAATCTCACTTTAACTTACTAGCAGTTATAGTAAAATATTCATTTGCCTTTTAGCCCTTTAACAAGTTATAATAATGCAACATTGATTATTTTAAAAGGTGAAGTTTTAAAAAATTTGTTCCTTGTTAATGTAAATTGAAAGTGCTTACTCAGAATGTCAGATATAATATTTCTTAACTATAACTATGGAAGGGTAGCTTTTCTGGATTAAGTAAAGCTGAGTAACATTTTACCATCATCGTGTCTATTTCAATTAGCCATTCTTATGGTTAAATAATAAGCCAAAAGTTTATTCACAAAATTAATTGGTTTTTTGTTTTTTGGGTATTTTTTTAAATCAGCAGGCGAAATTCAGATTCTGCAGGCCCATTTGCAGTGCCTGATCATCTTCGGCAAGACGTAGAAGAGTTTGAAGCTCTCTATGATCAGCACAGTAACGAGTATGTTGTCCGCAATAAGAAGTTGTGGGACATTAACCCAAAACAAAAATGTTCAACTCTGTATGAGTAAGTAGGTTAAAATTCCTGCAGTTACTGCGTACTGAACCTGCGAATTAAAGATAGAAGTTGTTTACTTTGTGTCTCTTATATTTTATTAAAAGACTCATTTATTGGTTCTCATCTTCTGGGTAACAGCATTTTTAAAGATTTTGTCAGATACTACGCAAAGTTAATTTGAGGATTATTATTTAGAGTCCTAATGATTATTAGTTTTGTCAGTTTGAGCTGCTAATGTAGATACTTTTGACTTCTAAAACTGTTTTAGTATTTCCTGGTAGCACTGATACAATTTCCAGCCATAATTTTTTTATCACAAATTCTAAAGTATTCATTTAACAAATAATAATTTGATCTCATTGTCCTTACGTTGTTGGATACAATTTTGGCATCTCATAATTCCAGTGACAAGTTAGGTGGCTTGGTGAAATATTATCCTTTCACTGGGAAAAGGATATTATGGTGCTGTTATTATTTCTGCTTCAATAGTAGTTGTTCAACTGGGATAATAGTACAGACATAAAACCCTACACCCCTGTATTATATTAGAGACTCAACTTCCTGTCATTGATCCAATGAAAGAGAAACATACTTTTCTTTTTAAGTAACTCTGGGTGTGAATTACTTTTGGATTGAAAATGTGAATGTGAAATTTGACAAATTGAATTTGAGTAGGGTGGAAAAAACAATCAAAGAATTCAGGAAAATATAGGAAACAGCTTGCCATTTTGAGTTTGGCATTAATAAATAGTGCATGAGGCCTTCCTTAAGAAAAGAAATTCAGGGCTAAGATCTGTAATAGAAAATTAATTTAAAAACTAACTATTCTGAAAATCCTGTCACTCATCCATAATATGGTCATTTCTTCTATTTCCCTCAGTTACATCATTCCTATTTAGTCTCGTTATATGCTCTTAGGTCCCTCTTCATAGTTTTTCTTTAGAGTTGACTTGCTGAGCAATCATATTCGCAGAGAGCTGCATGACAGTGTGGAAACAGCTGTAAAATTATACTACTGTTTCTTATGCTAGAATTTGCTTCAGGCACGCCAAACTGAACCTAAAGTGAGTTTTCAATAGCTTGTCTCTTAAAGAATTTATTGCCATTATAAGCAAACAACTTTATGAGGGGAATAAATAGACTGATTTGTTTTATTTTGAGATAGAATTTTTTTCTTATAATAAACTAAGAAAGTACAGTGCATTGCATTTTGAAATACAATTCTTTGAATTTTCAAAAGTAAAAACATGGTAGCTTAAGAATGATGATTTGTTTTATTGGCCAATCAATGAAAGAAATGAAAATGAAACTATTGCATATGAAAAGAATATAGAATAGAAAAATATTGGACCAAGGAGTCAATAATACTGGGATAACTGCAATGAATTAACCTTTTCTTGACTTTAGTATTTCACCTGAAAATAGGGAATTGGACTAATTTATTTTTAATGGCCCTTTCTAGTTCTAACATTTTAAGATTTAGATAATCGAATCAAATTATTCCACATTTAATTTTTCTTAACATCACTGTAGTGGTATTAGTCGGTCAAGATTTATTGACCACATAAGATTAGGCCCTGTTGCAGATTCCAGAAAAAGTAGAAGGTGTAGTCTTGTTATGCAGCATAGCAAGAGAGCTAAGATGATCATTGGTATGATTACAGAATATTGCAAATAAAAATGACATTCCAAAATAAGAATCATGAGCATGTACAAAACAGTGATTTTCAAAGGGGCATTCCTAGATAGTAGGATGGGAGTACTTTTTGAAATGTTTTTCCACTCCTGTCCTTTCTCCTGTGCCGACAGTGACATGCACTGATACTCTAAAAGTTTATCTGTGACTGTTAAGACACAAATGGTCATCATCAAATGATGAAAATGTTATATATACACATAGAAATATGTACATATATACATAACAGCTATTAATATTTCTGGTATAATTAGCTTTATTAATTTTTTTTTATTCCTGTTATGTACAGTGTGCTCAGTTTTTTGCCTCTGGTTCTTAAGTATAGGAATACAAGCCCTATTAGGGTCTAAGACTTTGAAGGGGCCAGATGAGAGAGGAGATTAATTTCATAATTGGGCCAAAACTGAAATGATCACGTAAGCCTCACCATGTTAGTTGTGTCTAGCATCTTTTGTTATAGCCTTAGAGTCTTTCATATCTACTGAACAGCCACACCAGCACCAGGGTTCAGAGTGTTGATGGGCTGATTCTAACCCCTGTAAAACACTAGATTATGAAGAAATTGTATTTATGCTATTTTGGATCCAATGTTTATCTTACTGAGCCTACTTTTCAAAGCGTAGAAGAGTCTTATAGAGTTAAAAAGTTCATTTTGTGTTGTATTTCAAGTAATAGTAGCTATAAAAATATAATTCACAGTGTGGTTATAGTACCATTTCTCTTTGGGCTAGGGACTTTTGTTGAGTTAAACTTTATTCTGCTTGAATATATGAAAAATTTGTTGCTACTTAAGCCAGTGGACAAAAATGTGGAAGCTCTAATTCTTTGAAAAAAACTTTTTTTCTGATTTCAAAAGTAATAGTATAAATTATTATGGAAATTTAAAAAATATTTTTTAAGCTTAAAGGAAAAAATGAAAATTATGAATAATTCTACCACCCAGATATAACCACAGTTAACATTTGCTGTGTATTCTTTCAGACTTAAAATGTATGTGTAAAACATACTTTTTTTAATTTGCAAACTGTGATTTTACTACATATTCAATCTTGTCATTTGACTTTTTCACCTAAAAATGCATGATGTTTCTTCGTTTCCTTAAGTATTCTTCAGGAGCATGACTTTTACTAGCTGCTTAATAATCATCACCTGGATCCGCATTGTCATTTGTGTTGCTAATCCCCTCTTGTGGTTGATACTTCGGTGCTGAATCACTGAGAACAGTTTCCTTTCACGTGGTCTCTGTTCGTTAGTTTTCACATTTCAGATTTAAGTATTTTAATCTAGGTAGAAAAGCTTTATTTTTCAGTGATACTATTTAATATTCATTATGGAGAGCAGAACTATACGGTCCAACAAATGCTTTAATTTTTTAAAAAAGTAATACACATACACCATTCATCAGGTATTCTGCCATTGCTTAATGGCAGCTTAACAGTGACTGGAAAGGGGGTTCTCTTTGGACAGGTGGTAGGGGCCAATGTTATTTATACTCATTAGCCAAATCCTCAGCAGAGATTTCTGTTCCTGAGACTACACTGCTTTATTTCTTTTTGCCTTACTCTCCTTTATCATCTGCTTTTAGCAATTTCTCTATAAAAATGAAGTTTGTTGGGAATTTTAAAGCAAAGGCATATTTTACCTTACCTTGCAAAACAACGTGTATGTGGGGGAGTTTGAATTGTAGGGATTATTCTAAGAGAAAAATATTCATTGCAAAGCACATTAAAGGAGATTTTGGGGTGACTTTTAAGTATTTAGAGTAGCAGTGCTGACAAAGAGAAATGGCATTTGGTTTTTATCAGAGTTAGTGCTTCAAATAGAGGTTAATCAGTTCTAAGTGTCCTATGCGTTCATCTGCACAAAAAATTATTTTCTCTTGATTCAAAGAAGTGCTGTGTTGATCCTCTTTCTAAATAAGTTGTCCTTCTTGTTAACATTAATTTACTAAGAAAGCCCCTTTAGAGGAGGCTTCTCAGTGGGCGCCTGGTGTGACTTACACCAGTTACGCCACTGTACAGAGAGAATACAAAATTCAGTTGGAAGAAGACCTCCTTGAGTCTGATGCAATAGTGGGAAAAGGAAATGGACTCAGAACTACAATGAACAAACCCAGTTCAGAACTGGAGTCAGACTAAGGGCCCATTACTGTGGATCTGGGTCTTGAACTATATCAGTTTATTGGTCACACATGGTTAATTTCAGTCCCTCTGAATCACTGAACTTTCCTATACAGAAAAAATTTAATAGATTTACTGTTTGCAAATTCAAATAGGATTTTTTTTAAGATTTGATTTCCTTGGCATTCTTGTTACTTTTCCTGAATAAATTTTCTTGCTTTTAAATAGATTATATAATTATATAATTGAAATTTATAAAATAATTTTTGATTCCCTTTTGCTCTTTCTCAAAAAGACAAAGATTTAATTTCTGAGGGGTAGACAAAATTTTGTTTATAGTATCATTCATTGCAGTTATCCTTGTATTTCTTGTTGGGGAAGAGTTGAGATCAGTGAGAAGTGAAATAGTAGTAGTTTACTTTGGGGGAATAATCATTTTTTTTTTCTTCAGTTAAACGTGTGCAAGTACCTCATTATACTAACTCATGTAAATGTAAATTTTTTCCAAGTTACTTCTCTCAGTTGTTGGAGGAACATGGTCCTTTGGATATGAGTAACAAGATGTTCTCTGAAGAATATGAGTTTTTCCCAGAAGAAACGCGACAGATACTAGAAAAAGCAGGAGGTTTAAAATCTTTTCTCCTGGGATGTCCTCGTTTTGTTGTGATTGACAACTGTATTGCATTGAAGAAAGTTGCATTACGGCTCAAGAAAAAAAGGAAGAAGAAAAACATTAAAACAAAAGTAGAAGAAATTTCAAAAACAGGAGAGTATTTACGAGTTAAACTACCACTGAATCCAGCTGCTAGGGAATTTAAACCAGATGTAAAGTCCAAACCAGTGTCTGATTCATCTTCAGCATCAGCTTCTGAAGATGTGAAGCCCAAACCTGTGCCTGCTGATTCTCCCAAACCAGCTTGTGAAGATATGAAGCCCAAACTGGTATCCGATGATTCTTCTACAGAAGTTTTTGAGGATGGGCAATCCAAAGAGGCCGCTGCTGCTAATTCTCCCAAACCAGTCTCTGAGGATGCAAATCACAAGCACCTTTCTTCTGATTCTCCTACAATAATTACTGAGGATGTGAAACTAACCTATTGGACTCAATCCCATTTGGTCACAGGATTCTGTACGTATGTTCCTTTTCAGAGATTTGATATCACCCAGGCAACTCCAACGTACATAAACATGTTACCAAGTTTGCCCCAGTACGCCAGCCTGTACGCACCTTTGGCCAACATTTCTTCTGAATATCAGCTGCAAAGATCAGTACCCGTGGCGCCATCTTTTGTAGCTGATGACAGAGCAGATAAAAATGCTGCTGCATATATTGAGGGTCATCATTTGAGTGCTGAGAATGCCACTGGCAACCAGATTGCTTCTGGAACACAGATCCTTGAGGACTCTTTGGGAACATCTATAAAGTCACCATGCAGCACAGGTTATGCTGATACACTCCTGAGCGAATCTAACAGAAATGATGGGCACTGTGAAAATTCTGACAACAAATGTGAAGTAAATCCGGAAAGTACCAATGCAGTAACAAATATTCCACGTACACAGATGGTCGCTGTACAGGTAAGACTTAAATAGAAAAAAAATCACCTTCATACTGAAGTTAAAGTTTCCTTTTCATTTTGTATTGCCATTATATTTACTAAAATCCTTAAAATTGATTGACTTTATAATGGTTACTGAAGCTTTTGCCTGAAAATATTTTTAAAATATGAACCGTTTTGTGAAGTGTGACAGATAATCCTGTCAGAAAGGGTTTGAGTCCAATAAATAATACCTTTCTTCCCTACTGAAAGTCCGCATAAATTGAGAAGTAAGATAAAGGAGTCAGCAGATGGAGCCAGAACATCACCTTAATAAGTAATAATGGTACAGGAGGAGGATGTGGCTATTTCTGTAGAATAGTACATGTGCTAACAGTGAAGCCCCCATCACCCTGCCTCACCTACCAATTACAGGAGGGTCAGGCTAGGAGGCCCCCATGGCTTGAGGTGCCTACACCATAGGAGTTACTGCATGGAGGAGGAAGGGAAAATGTGCTGGCAGCTCTGCAGAGAGAAAGAAAGGGAAGAGTCTGGGCTGCATGTGCCCAGCTTCTCCTGCCAGACCAGGGGAAGAATGAGGGTGTTAAAAAGAGATAACCAAATAGAGAGAAACGAGGAATGTGTGTTAAGAGTTCTTTCCTAACAAACATGAGAATAAATTGAGGTTCTTCTATAGTTGCCTTTAGTAGGGTGTGAATTCATTAGATCCTCATTAAATTGTTCCACTCCTCATTATGTTTTGTTTTCTTGGAAGCTTTGAAAAAAAATGTTAAGAGTAATGAACCAAAATCATTTTCAGTTATACTAATTCTAAATAACTTTTCCAATATAAATATTTATAGAAAGCATGGAACATAATCTAAATTGGGGAAGAAAAAGCCTGGAAAAAAATTATGAACATTCTTCAAAATGTTATTATGTGATGGATTTATTTTACTAGAAAAATTTAGATAAATTGAGTTTAAATGTTTGCTTTGCCCCTTAGGTTTCTTGGAACATGACATACCAGGAAGTCAATACTGAGCCATATGATCCTTTTGAGACACAACACGTGAGTCAAATTTTATTAAACTGTTTAAAAGTTTAATTTACGTTAATTTGTTTAGATGAGATGATGAACTAGAACCATTTTGGAGCCAGCTAGTTATGTACAAAATTATCATGAAATAAGTTTAAGAACATAACCAAAAAATTATTGTGTTGTTTTCATTGTTGAAATTTGAGAAGGGAAGGCAAAGGAAAAGGTAAGTTAATTTTTCTAGCATATTTATTTCACAATATAATGGCTTTATTGGTTTTAACTGGTATAATGAGCATGTAATAATTTATAAATAAGTTTATTCATATGAATAACACAGAAAGGTATTATAAATATCTATACTGCTATAAGGATGATTCAGTTAGAAAATCTATTAATATAATTTACTTCGTTAATATATCATAAGAGAAAAATTATCCGATCATCTCTATAGCTGCTGAAAAGGTATTGAATAAAATTCAAGTCCCTGTCTTGACCAAAACTGGTAAGAAAATGAGAATCATTGATTATTTCTCAAAATGGTACTATCTTTCTCTCTTAAGCCAAAAGCTATCATCTTTTATTAATAGCAAAACATCACCATTAATACTTATTATTATCCTAGAGATATTAACTGACAAAATTCTATATGAAACAGAAATAAGATGGAAAAGAGGAGGTATAAGTATAATTACTTATAGAGGCTAAGATTTTATGCTGGGAAAATCTAAAGTGATACCTGAAAACCTATACCAGAATGTAAGAGAATTCGAAAAGATGATTGGATACAAACTCTAATACCTTTCCGTATACAAACAACAGTGTATTAGAAAGTATATTAGAAGCAAAAAACCCAAAAGTATGTGAGAAGAAAATATTCACTTTCAATAGCAACAAAAAGATAAAATGCTTAAATCTATGTAAAGAAACTTTACACATAGCTGGCAAATTGTGCTGGCAGTTGGCAGGAGGCTTTAGTTCCTTCCATTGTGGACCTTGACATAGCACTGCTTGAGTGTCCTTGTGGCCTGGCTTTCCCAGAGTGAGTGATCCAAGGCAGATGTGGCAATGACTTTTATGACCTGCTTTAGGAAGTCACGCTCCATCATTTCTGCTATGTTGTCTTGGTCACACGGACCAACCCTGATATGTGGTAGGAGAGGTCTATACAAGGATGTTGAATATCAAGAGGCTAGGATCTTGAAAGCTATCTTAGAGGCTGGTTACTCCACAGGATTTATTTGTAGCCAGACAAACTGATTTTAAACTTCACATGGAAAAGTGAACAGCAGGATTGGCCAGGGAAAAGGAATTATAGGAAAAGGAGTTGTGTAACTAGATAGCAAAACACAATATAAATCTATATTATCACATACACAGACCATTTAAAATAAGAGTCCAATGGAATAGAAGAATATAGAAATTTAAGGTATAATAAAGATGATAAATCATCAGTGAGCAAAAAGTAATTTACTAAATACATGGTTTTATGAGAAATAGGTTGCCATCCAGAAAAAATTAATTTGGGTATCTACCTTATTCCTTACACCAAAATAAGTTCCAGGCAGATCAAAGATTTAAATATATAAAATGGACCCATAGAAGTACTCATGAAAAAAAGGAAAATTTTTCATAAGGTTAATAAACAGCATGGCAAAAAAGTATGTTTATATACATATACACATACACATATATAGTGTGTATATTCATTCGCATAGCATATATATTTATAAGAACAAAGACACACATATGGTATCAAAACACATGACAAACCAGGACATTATTTGCAGCATAGGACAGATAGAGAACTGTTAACAATTTCCTTAACATATAAAGTTTCTATAAATCAATAAGAAAAAGATTAACAACCTGTCACAAAACGGGAGTGGATGTGATTAGATAATCCACAATAAAAGAAATATAGATGATTTTTAACCACATAACAAGATGCCCAACCCCACTTGAGATAAGAAAAACAGTCATTTACATGTTACTGAAATGTACATTGCATATTACTGGGGAAGGCAGTTTGGAATTGATCTGCCCTCATATGTGTTTTCAGACCAGTGAGCACAGATATTTGTGTATTTGTTTCATTTATATTTGTATCAGCAAAAAATTGAATATAATCTAAACATCTATCAATAGTAGACTAGTTAAATTATGGTATATCTGTATAATGAAATATTATGCCATTATTTAAAAATGAAGCAGTTCTATAATTACTGATACGGAATAAATCACAAGATCAAAGGTACAGTTAAGTAGGAAGAAGTAAGGTTCGAACTTTGTGTTTCCTACTTCTATTTGTACAAATATCTTTGTAGCTTTTGCTAATTATAAAAATAATACGGAGTCTTGAAATTTTTTAAATTGAATAATACTGAAAATTATGAAAGAGGAATTGAAAATCATCTTTCTTGTCACTCGTGTTAATATTTTGATGTGCAGCCTTACAGGCCTTACTTGAACATTTACATATAACTAAGCAATATCTTTTAAAAGATGGGATCATGCCATATATGTTGTCTTTGAAATTTGCAGTCTTCAATTAGTTATATTATGGACTTTTTTCCACATCAGTAAATACAGATTTATAGCATCGTTTTAAATGAATGCTTGTTATTCCATTGTATGAATGTATAATAATTTATTTGACTGGTTTCTTATGGTTGAACATTCAGATTGTGTCAGCTTCTCATGCTTACAAATAGTGCTACAGTGAACATTTTTGCCTGTATGTGAGTGAGTATATGCCAAGTAGAGTAATGGGTGTTAGAATGTTTTGCCGTGCTTAGCTTTAAACCAGGTAGGTTCTGTTGTTGATTTCAGTGGTTTTGACCCTCAGATAAATATTCCATCAGTGATGGGAACATTCACAAATGCTTTCTTAAATTAGCTCTTATTTCAGGACCTTGATGCTAGTAATAGTTGATTGCCGGTTTCTCAACCAGTGAGACTTGCATTTGAATCCCAGCACTACTGCTTTCTTCTGGGATTTTGAGAAGTTGCTTCACATCCCTAAGCCTTGGTTTACTAATCTAGTAAAGGAGAAAATAATATATTTTTCATAGAAGTGTGGTGAAGTTTAAATGTAGTAACATAGAGGTGGCATTTAACTTCCTGTCTATCTCTTTTGGTGATTTGGGGCATACAGATTCATTCATAATACCAAGTTGTTATTCATTGTGATCCATATGCTGAACTGAGAATGAATATAGAGGTAACTAAGATCTTAAACCATAAAGTCTTACTTCTGGATCATGGTACAGTTGACCATTTAATTTATTATTTAAACATGGACTCTATTCATAGTGCTGAACTTTCAATCTGGGCAGACATAAGCTGAGATTCTCCAAGGCAAACTGACATATATTGTCACCCTAGCCATAGTTCGCAGTTCTCTAACTGATGATTCACAGAATTTGACATAGTTGATTTCCCTGCCTTTTTATACGTGGAGGATGCTAAGGTGTTCGGGGAAGGTATAGGGGATGTTGAAGGTGGACCGGATTTATGCCTGGGATAGGTTTCGAAAGCCTGGCTGCCATAGGGAGGGCAGTTACCTGCAGCTGGGAGAAGTTGCCAGTGTCAAACAGATACTCTTTCAGACACAAATGTGTGGTTGCTGCCAGGCTTACCAGTATGGAAGGTTTCAAAAAATATTTACATAATAACATTTTTTGTTCACCAACATTTCATATTACAGAATGGTCCCTGGTTGCCTTCTTTTTTTTTTAAGTTGATCCAAGAAACAGATAACTGAAAATAATTCACTGATAATATTTTAACTTGTCTTTTCAAAATAACCAGCAACTATTTATTAATATTTGAAACACTTAAAAGTAGGGCCAAAATTAATATGTCCTGTTCATATCTAAAATATGCATAATATATGCAGCTTTTAAAACATAATAAATAGTTCTTGGTGTTAATTATGAAGAGTGACATTTACCACAAACTATTGATCTAATACTAAATCCTTCTAAAACAAATATTCAGAGCTAATTACAGTACAGATTGACAAGTTTCATTATGAATTCCAATAATATGAATGATTATATTTATAAAATAGCTAGCTTTGCTAAACAATATTTAGGGGTTTTTAATTCCTGAATTATTGTGACATTTCCCTTGTAAATTTTCACCTGCCTTTTATTCTCTTTTGTTTATTTTGAGAGAGTTCAGAACAAGATCATAAATAGGCATTTTTAACTATTTTGAATAGATAATTTTGTAATTTTCTTTTAGGGGGAAATCACACAGATTGAAAAGGAGTACCAACTATTGCAAGAGCAGCTTAAAGAAGCATGTGAAAATTATGAGCAGATAAAACTTAAGAGCTCGGAAGAGACCAGGGACCTGGAAGAAAAGTTGAAAAGGAACTTAGAAGAAAACAAGGTAATCGTGTCTCAGATCTCTCTTTAACTGCATGTGGTATAGTTAGGAGAATATAACTGTGCTTAGGGGGCTTCAGTTAGTTTAAACGTCTGCATTGTTGGCTAAACAAAGGATTCTTTCACAAAATTACCAGCTTCAAATGTCTCTATGACATATTAAAATGAGTGTTTCTTGCAGTGTTTTAGAACCTCTACAAGTTGTGGTATTAGAACAGGGCCGTAAATCTAGGTTTTCATTTATGTACAATTCAGTGTGCTTGGCTAACTAAAACTCCACTTTATGGTGACTGAATTCTCAGGCAAATTCTCATATTGAGAAGCAGCATAGCTTGAGAGGTTCAGAGTGTGCCCCTGAGGACTGGCCAGCTTCAGATCCAGGCTCGGTTTTATACCAATTCTAATCTCAGGCAAGCTACTTAACTTCTCTGTGCTTTAGTTGCTTATCTGGAAAATTTGGGCAACAATAGCTCCCATTTCAGGGGATTAGATTAATGCTTGTGAAGTACTTAAAACTGCGTGGTACATAGTAAGGACTGTCAGTATTGGTTGCCACTGTCACTACTGCTGCTATTATTGCCGTCATCTTTGTCTTACTCCTAAGGAAGTATAAGAATAACACGGGCAGCCTTTGCCATATGAGAACTGTGGAGTTACCCAGAGTGTCTTGTCTGAGTCTGCTGACCTTGAATTCTGTTAGCTAAGGTGGATCATCAGGCAGATGTAGGCTGGGGGAGGGGTACCAATCAGGGGCAAGGCCAGATTGAATTAGTAGGAGAATGGAATTATAGTAGATGTTAAGAAATCATGATGTGTTTAATTTTAAAAGCTACTATCAGGCCGGGCACGGGGGCTCACGCCTGTAATCCTAGCACTCTGGGAGGCCGAGGCCGGAGGATTGCTTGAGCTCAGGAGTTTGAGACCAGCCTGAGCAAGAGCGAGACCCCGTCTCTACTATAAATAGAAAGAAATTAGCCAAACAACTAAAAATAGAAAAAAATAAGCCGGGCACGGTGGCGTGTGCCTGTAGTCCCAGCTACCTGGGTGGCTGAGGCAAGAGGATCACTTGAGCCCCGGAGTTTGAGGTTGCTGTGAGCTAGGCTGACGCCACGGCACTCTAGCCCAGGCAACAGAGTGAGACTCTGTCTCAAAAAAAAATAAATAAAAGCTACTATCTTCTGTTCAGAGAGGCAACAAAAGGATATTAATCCATTTATGAAAGAAAGAATTTGTTCCAGAAGTCTGGATTAGTAACTGGGGTAGTGTATTAAAATAGAAGAAAATTAGCTTAGTGAGACCTTAATCAGGACAGTCATTTACTGAGATTTACCCAGAAGAAAAGGGGCAGTTTGTAAAGGTAACTGTCATAACATTCCCCAGGACCTGTTCATACTCAGGATGAACCTGGGGAGACTCGAAGGATAAGAAGAATTAGGTGGAACTGAGAATTTTGCTCAGTTGCCTGGTTCGGAGAAGGAAAATAAAGAACAAAAGTAAAACCCTACATATTAATAGCAGAGTGACACATGGAACACAAGTTTGAATAAGCTACTTAGGAGGTTTAACAAAATAAAATATTTTTATAAACTTTGTATTACCTTGGGAAAATTCACTTTTAATAAATCCATATGGGAATGCCTGTGGCTGCCTGTCTGAGTGATGAGGGCAGATTGGGGACATAGTCACTTGGCATTCAGTGAGTGAAGTTTATGTCTGGCAAAGGCTTGCCCAGCTTTATAATTGCTGATCTGACGGGGTGCTGTATTTGTACAGTTCATCAAGGCTCCTTTCTTTGTACAGTTAGTCAAGAAGCATCTAGGAAATAAAGCGCCCTGAGGGCAGGGCTGTGAGAAAGCCGCATCTCCGGCTGAGGGGCTCTGGCTCTTGGGCTCCTTAACAGATTAAGGCTTCGGGTCTGCTGTCGTGTGGCCCTGCCCAAGAGTAGTCAGTTTTAAAGGGCTATTATTTAGCCCCCCACGTTATAGGCCTGCTAGGTGATTAGACTTTCCATAAACACGCACCTGTTTCCTGCCAGGGCAAATTGCCAGGCTGAGGTCCTTAGCTTGGCGTCTACATCATTAATCACGATTGTGCGCATAGCTTATGGAGAAATTTTTTTATAAACATAAAAAGAGTTTGTGGCTTTTAGTGCTCTTTCCCTTGGCCTTTGACTGTAAATCACTGAAGTTGTGAGTTTTTACCTTTTACTTCACAGGTTTTTGATACTACCCCATTCGGATATAGTTAGAAGATGCATGCCCTCACCCCGTTACAGAGAACAGAAGAATTGGCAATTAATCAGGTCTCGGCGCTCAGGCATTGGCATCCGACTACCGGTGCCTCACCCCAGTGCCCCCATGATGGCTTTGTGACCTTCGACAATTCCTTCAGCCTCTTTGACCCCCAGTCTCCTCAATAATGGTGTAATCTCTACTTCATAGCTTTGCGAAGCCTCACTGGGGGGCTGGAAATGATGGGCTGCCCAGGGACAGTAACAGTACTCACGGAGGAATTGTCCCACCCAAAGCACTGCTCATGCCCCCGTTGAGAAAATCAGTGTTTTACAAAGCACTTTAAGAGTGCCTAGGCTATATTAAGCATCAAAAAAAAAATCTGAGCTAGGTATTATATATATATAGCTGATGGGGTTTTATTATCATGAGCTAGGAATGCCTCAATTGATGATTTGGCCTGTTATCTATTCTTTGCCAGAGAAAAATAGCTATTCTGAAGTTTTTAATGTACTCTAACCTGTGACTGACAGGTTATAACTGGTTGTGGTATTGCTCAAGGATATAGGTTCTTTTTTGTTTGATTGAGACAAAATTCACATAACATAAAATTTGCTATTTTAACCATTATAAAGTTATACAATTTAGTGGTTTTTTGTAGGTTCACATTATTGTGTAACCATTACTACCATCTAATTCCAGAAAGCTTTCATTGCCCCAAAAAAGAAAGCTCATATTCATTATTCAGTCACTCCCTGTCTGCTCAGGACATGTTATTAAGATGCTTTAATGAGACTTTCTTATAGCTAAGATAGGTATTTAGTTGACATTGGCTCTTAAAATACTGTCAAATTATTTGGGCCAGAATAATTTACAGGGTAGAATTTTGGACCTTTGTGCTCTTTCTATATTAGAAGAGAATCTCGGCCCTTCCTGCATAAAGTTTCTCAGCCTACGTCTTTGCAGAGGGGGAGATTCTCCTGTTCAGGCATGGGTCCTTGCCAGGTCCCGCCTTTTTTCAGTCTAGCATTTATGGAGCTCATATTATGTTCCATACTCAACTGTTAATTTCTACATGTATTTAATCTCAAAACAGTCCCAGCATATTGTGTTATAGTATAGCCCTCTAGTACTGGTGAGGAAGTGGAGGTAGTAGGAGCAGTTACTGCATCTTGGTCCAGGTCACACCAGTGCTAAGTGGCAGAACAGATTGTGAGCATCAGACTCCAGGTCCCTTGTATTTGTTCTCTTCAGAGAAGGTCACTTCCACAGCCAGTTCAGTAACTGTTAAAAACATTTCCCAGCACTTTGCTAGCAGTGTAGGTGCATCAGTTACTTACTGTCGTAATGCTGATTTCATTGAGAAAAAGATCATCAGATGTGGTATTTACAGTTACATCAGTAAACTGTGCCTATAGAGGATACGGTTGTGTATAACCTGTTTTTTCTTGTCTTCTAAGGTTTGAAAGAAAAGGATTCAGGAGATTATTCTCTTCCATGCAGTCAGAGACAAGCTTATGGTAGCTGACCTGGTTAGCATTGTGAGGCAGCTGTGTCACTAAAGGGTGGTTAGTACACACAGCAGATGAACTCACGTAGCGTTTTCACTGACTCACTTGTATGTGTGTCTGTGTGCACATGTGTTTGTAATACTTTGTGCTTTTTGATACTTGAACTCCTTCAGGTACTTGTTGCCAAGTAGGTTCTTATGACCCAGCATAATCTTTTGGTTGCAGGTAATCTCTCAGCCAAAGGGCTAGATCTAAAGTGAGATCGTTGGCCCAGAATGAACCATGAGATAGGCGAGAATCAAGGTTGGCTTGGCTGCCAGCAGCAAGGCATGTGAACTGACATTGGTTTTGCTAGTTTAACCGAACCAGGTAGAATAAAGGATTTTGTAGGTAGAGTGAGCTTGGTGATCAACCCAGTCACAGTAAGACTTTATAAATTCAGAGTCAGCAAGGTTGCAGCAAAGAAAATGGGAGCAGACTGGTCCCCAGGCTAAAGGAAATGACACTGAGCCTAGAACAGTTGGCCTGCACATTTCACAGCCACCAACATCAACCTTATCCTTGCTGTAAGACTTGGAAGTCTGGTTAGCAAATCTGCCTCCCAGAAACACAGAAAACCTTGGTGTCTAAGGCTGAAGAGGGAGCAAAGGCCTCTAAGTTGATAGAGCTTTTGACTTGAGGGCCATTATTTCCCCAAAAGTCCATGTAGGTTGACGTTTAGGGTCCTTTATGAGGGAGAAGTCCCTGTGTTTCTATAGCTGAGCCCTTGTCCTCAGTGACCTAAGCATATTCTAAGCCTAAGCAGGAAATTCAGGCTCCACGTAACATGATAGGAAGTGAAAACTTAAAGGTTTCCCTAAAGCAAATATGAAGTTAAGATTTCATCAAGCAGTCACTGACAGTAGTAGAATTTCAAACTGGAAAATATTTAACATGTTTCTTTTAGTTGTTTATTTTAAATATTGCTTTGATTCTCTAATTTACATTTAAATTATTAGAAAATTAACATGGAGAATATTTTACTTACAAATGACTGGTATTTATAAGCATGTACCCCACCCAAAGCCCTTGCTTCCATTGAATGGATAGTTCAGAAATTAGAAAACTTTTAGAGAATTTGCAGATTGAGAAGTTTCAAAAAGCAGCAACTACATACACAAGAAGCTGACAGATGGCCGGGTATCAAGTGCTGGTGTTCCTAACCCTCCAGGGGAAGGGTAACTAGCATTGACCTCAGAAGAGATTTTCATTTCTCTTTGTCACACTGCCTGAAGTTCTGGCAGGTTTTGCAAACCAAATGCCTTTAATGACCAGAGGATCACATTTACGTTTATAAAAGCAAACAAAAACCATTAGACTTGCCAACTAAAACATGTGTCCAGACTACCTCTAAAGTAGAGGATCATTTAGGCTGAAGAGTGAAGTGTGGATACTCCTGGGCTCATTGAAGTGTAGTGCCTTACTGTAACCACCCAGGCATGGCCGTGGGGCATAGCCTGCCACAGGTCACCAGCTCTGGAGTGTCTGTTCCACTGAACTTGAGGCATTGTTTATGCTATGACACTGTCACAATTCTAGTCTTTCAGGCTCTTTTTTTTTAAGAAAGTAAATCTTGCCATTGATTTAAGTACTGTCTAACATGTTTTTAGATCTCAAAGACAGAATTAGATTGGTTCCTCCAAGATTTGGAAAAAGAAATTAAAAAGTGGCAACAGGAGAAAAAAGAAATCCAAGAAAGACTGAAAGCACTGAAGAAGAAAATGAAAAAGGTTGCAAATGGCATTGAAATGTAAGTAACAATTGAAAGGCAATAATTTTGTTTTTTTTGAATATTGTCTCTTGGTTATTTTCACATTTTTGGTATTTAATTTCAAACTATATCAAATAAAATAAAATTTATAGGTACTGTTTTCAGTGTTTTTATCTCATTTTTAGAAGCATCAGTTGCTCACCTAAAACTTTTTCTAAACTTAGCATGCTTTCAGATAGATTATGTAAAAGTGGGAGTAGCGTGGGACTGAGAATCCACCAAGAGCCGATTTCCTTCCAGTCAGAGCATCATCCTTTACTGGGAATGTTACCTTTGACCCTCTTTCTTATTGGTAAAATGAGGGGCTGGTCTAGATCTAAGGTTCTTTCCATAAGATTCTGTGACAATTATTTTATTTGTAATTAATTTTATCCTGAATCTTTAAATTATGGAAATTTGGTCTTGCAGTGTGAAGGATTTGGTAATACATACAGATCCTAGGCATAATTGTCAGGTGGGCCAAGTATGTTTTAGGATCCATCCCTAACCTTGCTGTGTTTTTGCACAGTGATATGTCATGTATTTCCTCAGCTTAATCATTAACTACTGCTGTGTAACAGAACATCCAAAACTCAGCAGCTCCAGCTGACAGCCATTTTATTTGCTCATGATCCTGCAGTATGGGCTGAGTTCAGCCGGGCCACTCTTATGCTGGTCTTGCCAGTAGTCTCTTGTGTGGCTGACGTTAACTGGGGGAGCTGGGGCTGGGCTCAGCTGGGATACTGGGATGGCTCAGCCTCATTTTCTCCATGTAGCCTCTCCCTGTGACTCTTACCCATGTGGTCTTTCCGTGCAGTCTCTAGCACAGCAGCCTAACTTCTTATGTGATGGCTAAGAACTTCCAAGGGTGCAGAAGTGGAAGCTGCCAGGCCTCCTGAAGGTTTAGGCCCAGAACTGTCACAGCGTCATTTCTGCCACATATTGTTGCTTAAAACAAGTCGCAGGCTCAGTCTAGATTCAAGAGCATGAATGATGGGAGGGAGACGTGGTTCACTGGGGGCCATGCTACATACTCACCTTTCAAGGGCATTTGTGTTTTTTTCCCTGCTCTATGCCATATGATCAGATGACTTTCATTACGAGTCTTCATAGCATTACATTTGGGCAGTTTTTAGGCAGTCCTTAGATGAAGGAGGAACTAGAAAACACGGCCTTAAAATTTTCACTCCCTGTTTCATGTCATTTTGATTATGTTCATTAGTAGAACATGTTTATGGAAACAGTATCTAAAGCTCTTAATATTTGAGCATGTCCAGTCTTAATCATTTTAAGTTTGTTAAAAATGCAGAAATATTTATATTCAATATGTATTTTCTATGTTCAGTTCAGATATACTATCAAAGTAGACAAGGTAACTACAGGCTGTTAATGATAAATTTTTTTTCTGTACTAGTATAAAAGGGTAACCATTTCTGCTGAGGAATAAGCTTATTGTTGATTTTTATTCATTTTATTAATATATTTCTTTGCCTTTTCTGTCACAGTTTAAAGATAAACTATATGCTTCTCTAAGCTTTTTGCTTTTTGCACATTCCAAATAAATGCTTTAAAGCTAAATTTTTATATTTAGATTTTTAAGTAAAATCTTAAAACTTTCGTGATCTTAGAGAAGCACAAAGGATATGAGGAATGGTTTCTCTGATGTTTCTATGCTTTTGATCACATTTTAGTATTTATTAAGAAATGACTAGGACAGAATTGGTACAATGATATAAACCAGAGGTGACTATGAAAGAAGGCAGGGACTCCATGA
>CAUYSK010112542.1:0-33278 GCA_963575035.1 Avahi laniger
TTTGGCTAATTATAATGTCAATTTATATTGAGGTTTTAAAATTTCTCCACCCTTAAAATCACCATGACAGTTCCAAGACAACTATATAAAGTATGAGGGAACCTAAGTCTAGGAATTACTACCCAAATTCTTAGCAAAAACTAACCTCTTGGTCTTAAATATTCCTCCCCTCAATTAGGAAAACCACAAAAGATCTAAAACCACTTCCTCTCGGGGCCGGTGCTCTCTTTCGAGCCTGCCTGCTCTCTTGCCTGAGAGTATATTTTCACTTGGCTTACGTGGTGTGTCCTGAAATTCTTTTCCTGATGAGCATCAAGAACTTGGGGAATGTTACATGCCATTCAGAGGCTGGTAACAGTTTGTTGTTTGTTTTAGCTTTCCCTCCTTGGGTAAGATAGGAAAGCAAGAGAGGGATAGAGTCTGAGAACGGTCCTCCTCTCTGGTGGGATAATGCTCTGGTAAGATCATTTTTCCTGGAGGCTTTTGTTATGGGGAAGACTGTGGGAGCATTTCATGATGGTTACTCTTCTCTTTCCCTGCCAAAGATAGGAGGGGTCTTCCTTGGCACTTTAACATGAAAATCTGATGGGGTTCCTGGAAGTAAAATCTATGTAAGTGTGGGAACCTCCTAAGACTGTGGCCCCCATGAGTTTCTCACTCTCAAGCTGCTCCACACTAAGCCTCTACTATTTTTCAGAATTACCATTTAATTGTTCCTACAGTTTAAAGCTCCTTGAGCTTCTGCTCCAGGTAAGCATATCTCTGCTGTGACTCTTAATTCACTCATCTCCCCAGGTTATGTGGTGATGGTTTACTCTGCAACCTAAATTATCTTCTGAGTCCAAGAACAATTGCTTTAAAATTTGTTCAGCTTTTTCTTGTTGTAAAGATGGAGTGCCAACTTCTAGGCATTTTACATGTGGGAGCTGACACAAGAAATAGGTCCTCTAATTTCAATCCATTGCTCATTCATGTACCCAGATTTCATGGTGGTGCTTTGCCCTGCAACCTCAATTGTCTTAGAGGTTCAAAAAAAGTCATTGTTTTTCAATTTGTTCAGTTTTTTTTTTTTTTTTTGAGACAGAGTCTCACTGTGTTGCCCAGGCTAGAGTGCCGTGGCATCATTTTAGCTCATAGCAACCTCAAATTCCTGGACTAAAGCGATCCTCCTGCCTTAGCCTCCCGAGTAGCTGGGACTACAGGCATGCGCCACCATGCCCGGCTAGTTTTTTTTTTCTATATATATTTTTAGTTGTCCAATTAATTTCTTTCTATTTTTAGTAGAGGCGGGGTCTCGCTCTTGCTCAGGCTGGTTTCAAACTCCTGAACTCAAACAATCCACCCACCTCGGCCTCCCAGAGAGCTAGGATTACAGGTGTGAGCCACTGCGCCCGGCCAGAATGGCTATTATTATAAATAACAACAAGGCCAGGCATGGTGGGTCACACCTGTAATCCCAGCACTTTGGGAGGCTGAGGCACAAGGATTGCTTGAAGCCAAGAGTTAAAGACCAACCTGGGCAACATGGGGAGACCTCATCTCTACCAAAAAAATAAATAAATAAAAATTAAAAATTAAAAAAATTAGTCAGATGTGGTGCACTTGTGGTCTTAGCTACTTGGGAGACTAAGGCAGGAGGATCACTTGAGCCCACGAGTTCTAGGTTGCAGTGAGCTACGATTGCACCACTGCACTCCAGCCTGGGCAACAGAGTGAGACACTGTTTCTAAAATTAAAAACAACGACAACAAACAAAAAGAAAATAACAAATATTGACAAGGATGTGGAGAAATTGGAATCCTTGTGCATTTCTAGTGGGAATGTAAAATGGTGCAAATGGTTTGGAACAAAGTATTGTGGTTCCCCCCCAAATTATTAATAAACATAGAATTACCAAGTGATCCAGTAATTCCTTAACTTCTGGGTAATAACCTAAAGAACTGAAAGCAGAGACTTGAGCAAATATTTATACACCTATGTTCATAGCAGCATTATTCATCATAGCTAAAAGGTGAAAACAAGCCAAATGTCTATTGACGGATGAATAGATCAACAAAATCTAGTATATACATACAATGGAATATTATTCAGCCTTAAAAGTGAAGAAAATTTGGATACATGCTACAACATGAATAAACCTTGAAGACATTATGCTAAGTGAAATAAGCCAGGTACAGAAGGATAAATATTGTATGATTCCACTTACATAAGGTACTCAGAGTAGTTAAGTTCACAGAGGCAGAAAGTAGAATTGTAGTTGCCAGAGGCTGAGGCCAGGCGGGAATGAGGAGTCAGAGTTTAATGGATACAGAGTTTGAGTTTGCTAGGATGGAAAGTGTTCTGGAGAGGATGATGGTGATGGATGCACAACAATGCGAATGTCCTTAATAGCCCTGAACTGTCCACCTAAAATAGTTAAGACGGAAAATTTTATGTTATGCATATTTTACAATTAAAAAAAAAACCAATATAATGGGCAAAGACATGAGGGTGGAGAAAAACAAAGGAAGGAAAAAAGATCAATTAGAACCGCGAGTGAGGTTGGTACACAAAACCACAAGACCATCTGTCTGTACTGGCTGGAGGCGGCATGGTAATTTGGCTCTGAAGCTTCGTGAGCAGCCGGCATAAGAAAGAAATGCTCAGTTGCACGTTCACAGGGTCCCTAAGACTGCTGAAAATCTGCTCATGATGCAGATATTCCTCCCTCGTGTAGTGCAATGCATACATCCTCAACGCATCCCGGGAGTAACACAGCACTGGGTGTCAGAGGTGGGCCTGGGTAACACACCCTTCCTGGAAACCGATGGCAGAACGCGCACTCGACCCAGGGGAGATGAGGTAGTGGTGATGCGGCTGAGGTGTGTGTAAAAATGGCTGCTTTCCACATATGTAGCTTTGCTGGTCTGGATTATTCTAGCAATAGAGTATAAGGTGATGTCACATGCATGGCAAACTCAGATGCCTTGGATAAACAGTGAGGTGGCCAGCTAGGGACTGTGGCAAAGTATAGCTAACATCAGAAGGAACTTTTTTTTCCTTTTATCTGTTTATTTTGAAAAATTGTAAACCTAAAGAAAAGTTACAAGAATAATAAGCACCTGTCCACCCTTCACCTAGATTTACTGATTTAAAAAATTTTTCATATCTTTAAAATTTTTTTAAAAAATTTCAATAGGTTTAGGGGTACATGTAATTTTGCTTACATGGATGGATTTTATAGTGGTGATATCTGCATTTTTAGTGTACCCGTCACTGAATAGTGTACATTGCACCTGATAGGGAGTTTTTCTTCTCTCACTCCCCTCCCAACCTCTCCTCTTCTGAGTCTCCAGTGTCCATTATACCATTCTGCATGCCCCTGTGTACCCATATCTTAGCTCCCACTTATAAGTGAGAACGTGAGGTATTTGGTTTTCCATTCTTGCATTGCTTCACTCGGGATAATGGCCTCCAGTTACATCTAAGTTGTTGCAAAAGACATCATTTCATTCTTTTTTTATGGCTGAGTAGTACTCCATGGTGTATATATACCACATTTTCTTTATCCACTCCTCAATTGATGGACACTTAGATTGATTTCCTATCTTTGAAATTGTGAATTATGCTGTGATAAACACAATTGCAGGTGTCTTTTTGATATCATGATTTTTTTTCTCTGGGTGGATACTTAGTAGTGGGATTGCTGGATTGAATGGTGGATCTACTTTTAGTTCTTGAAGAAATTTCCATACTATTTTCTATAGATGGTGTGCTAATTTACATTCCCACCTACAGTGTATAAGCATTTCCTTTTCACTGCACCCATGCCAATGCCTATTGTTTTTTTGACTTTTTAATAATGACTATTTTGACTGGGGTAAGATGTTATCTCATTGTGGTTTTAATTTGCATTTCCCTGATGATTAGTGGTGATGTCGAACATTTTTTCATGTTTCTTGACCATTTGTGTCTCTTGAAAAATGTCTGGTCATGTCTTTTGCCCACTTTTTAATGGGGTTATTTGTTTTTTTCTTGATTTGTTTGAGTTCCTTGTAATTCTGGATAGTAGTCCTTTGTCAGATGTATAGTTCACAAATATTTTTTTCCCATTCTGTAGGTTGTATGTTTACTCTTTTGATTGTTTCTTTTGCTGTGCAGAAGCTTTTTAGCTTAGTTAAGTTCCATTATTTATTTTTATTTTTGTTGCATTAGCTATTGGGGTCTTAGTCATGAATTTTTTGCCCAGGCCAATATGCAGAAGAGATTTTCCTAGTTTTTTTTTTAATTATTATTTTTATGGTGTCATATCTTCCATTTAAGTCTTTAATCCATCTTGAGTTAATTTTTGTATATGTTGAGAAATAGGGATTCAACTTCATTCTTCTGCATGTGGCTATCTGGTTAGAGGAACATTTTTTAAATTCAACTCCGGTTGATTTTTGCTTTGTAGGAATGCAGGGCCAGTGTTACTGGATCTTCTGGCTTTTCAACAGAAGCTAGAAATCTGGATTCTTATGGGAAATTTTTAGGGTGTTCAGGACACTGGGCCAAAAAAACTCACCTGTTGGTTCCAAGGATACTTACATATATAAGACACAGCATGTTCGTAACGCTAGTCCAGGAAATGGATGTACAACATATCCTTCAGGCATTCTCCACACTTATATTCTCAACCAAGTCTTGCTAAGAATTGAGTGGCAGTCAGTCTGAGGACATTCTCTTTGGCTGGAGTTGCAAAATCAAGTGAGCTCATCTTTTGTCATTGAGGAGCTCGTCTTTTCAGGCACTAGTCTGAAGAGGAGGCCACTCTGCCTCTCCATAGGACGGACAGGCCAAGGATCCCAGAAGCCAGAACAAGAGTCCCCTTTGGAAGCTGCTTTGGGTTCAGTCTAGAGCACAGACAACTGGGCGAGCAAGGGCCCTAACATGTCTGGTATGGTGGGTAGCCACAACAATTTTAGCATAGGAAAATGTTAAAATGCTCACTTAAGCCATAAAAGTGAATTTTCAGTAAAGCACTTGTGGATAATTCAATTTTCTAATGTACTCTTTAAAAACTAAGTAGGTGACTGAATGACCCGATGCTGTGTCAGGTGTCATACTTTTAAAGCCAGCTAAATGGGGGGCTGCCTTCCCCAAATGATGGCTCTCATTTTAAAGTCATTGCTCTGTATTCCTGTTTCACTTTGACAGCATTAGATGTCAGGGCGAGTTGTCAATTTGAACCTCTGCTAGTTTCGGGTAATAAAACCATTTCATTTGCACATATGAGAAAGCTTTTCTTTCTATCCTCTGAGCAAGATGCAAGGAGGGTCTGGTCTATAGCTCCTCCAAAAGTGGTACCAAGTCTGCATGGTACAGTCAATAAAGAGGGAGAGGTAGGTTGGGAGGAAAAAAAAGGTGGAACACACCAGGAGCCTTGGACTCATAAATCGAGCCTGAATGAAGCCAGACTGCCCAGGTTTGAACTGTACCTTCACATCACTTACTGCTGTGTGGCTCTGGGCAAGTTACTTAATTTTTCTGTGCCTCAGTTTCCTTATCCATACAATAGGGATAAGATAGCAACTTATTCATAGATTCTCATGCATACTAAATGAATTAAGGCAGTGTCTGATACATAAAAAACCTTCCATAAGTCTTAGCTTTTATTATTATTCTTTATGTTTTGCCTCATTGGAAATCATGATTTCCTCCCTTAAAAGACTCTTCCAATCTAATTCCTGTCAATAGAATCAAAGGCAGAGGAACTGAGACTTAAAATCTTTGTGAAACTTATACTAACGCTTATAAAATTTTGAGCATGCTTTGAATTTCAGAGGCACCACAGCAGTTGTAGTTTTACGTGAACTAGAATATTTCTAAGGATCAGATGAAACGAGGTTTTATTTCAGAGCCTTGAATTTCATGAGCCTCTTCATTAGGACAAAATCCCGGAGTTTCTGGATCAGGCCTGATTTCAGATTAAGTTTCACTGTCCCCATAAGCACAATCACATTTGTCAGATCATATGTGTAAAATATTCAGCAAATGCGGTGACAGTCCATTAAGTTTGGCTAATTAGGGGCCCACAACTGGCAGCCCCACTGGGAAGTAAATTGTGGGCGAGGAGGAACGTACCCCTTCAGCTCTCGCCTTTCTCCTGCAGATCCAAGGCTTTGCCATCAATGGGGGGCAGTTCGCCAAGGCCCGCGACTGTGCCTCTTCCTTCTCTCCAGCCGTTCTGATCGGCCTGGCGACGTCGCTGATCCTGTTGCTGGTGCTGGCCTACGCCCTGCACATGCTCATCTACCTGCGCTATCTGGACCGGCACTACGAGTTCGTGGCGTCTCCTGCCCGCTTCCCGCAGCTGAGAGCTCGAGACGCGGCAGAAGAGAAGGAGCTGCTGAGGGGCCAGGGCGAGGAGGGCTTCGAGCTGAGAAGCCAACAGATCAGCAAAATTTACGTGTAACACACAGCCTCTCTCTCAGTGGGCTCCGGAAGTTGTTTGTGTCCTGTGCTGTTTAACTTGTGAATTAGAGGTTTCCACCGAATAGCTTGATTTAAAAAAAAAAGGAAATATGTAACGTTTCGAAGCATCCACCGGACGACTCAGATAGACTTGGAGCAATGAGAAAAAAGTATCTCAGGGATCCCACAGAGATAAATATGACTGTTTGTTGCCCCAAAACAAACTAGAACGCAAAGTACTTTTTTGAGAGAGAGAATAAGAGAGAGAGAGAGGAGAGAGAGATGCAATATAGAGGGGAAAAAACACACATGGGCCTCCTAGGTGTGGTGATACCCTGTAGGCTAGGTTAGCTCTTTCTAATTTTGATAGATGGCTTACAGACAGAAAATAATAGCTCAAGATTTTAAATTCATATCTCAAGGCATATTCTGGGGCGTTGCTATGAGTGATCTAAAGGAATCCCTTGCCTCTCGTCAAAGGACTGATATGGTCGAAAATCAGACATGGGGCTAATCCTGCAAATTGGTAACCCGCACTGCAGGTGAAATTCACAGTCTTGCCAGGTCTCTTATATGAACATGAGAATATTGATTACAAAATAGAGGAATCTTGAGACTAGGCATGGTCATTTCTGGGAGGATAGACAACTGTAAGAATATATAAGTCTCAAATTCCACTTACTTTTTCTTGTTAGCAGAAGCAACCCCTGTGAGATGAAGCTATTCCTGCCTTTTCTTGATGACCCTGTGATGACCTCATCAGAAATAGTTATCTTGCCAGGGGGTGCCAATTTTCCTGATTGCCTTTAGGCAGCTAGAAGCACATTCTAGCATATCCCAGGGAACCAATTGCAAAGTCAAGTCTGGAGGAATAAAATTGCAAAAATAAAATAAAAATTGCAAAAAAAAATTTTGCTGACTTATGCAATAAAAGATTTGGGAGAATGTATGTGGGAATGGATTCTGGTGGTGCTAGCCCAAAGAATAAGGTGAATAATTTAAGATTGGGCTGAATTTCTGATATGAGTCTCTTACCAGAGATTTTGGATTAAATGTGCAGGTTTGAGCACCTGGGAGTGTTTCTAACAGTTTGCTTAGGCATACACTAAACGAAGTAGAGTGATTAGAAATTCCTTGGCGTTATATAGAGAAAGAAATGTGATAACTTAGAGAATTGGGATGTAGGAATGGATTTATCATGTGCGAACTGCTCTTCCTCCCCATATCTGTTTTCCTCTGTGAAGGCCCAGAGGACACTCCCTTTGTCATAGCACTAAGAAATACACGGGGGACATAGCATCAGCACTTTTGCAAAGTGCTCTAGTGGCTGTCCTCTGTAGGCTGTGGATGAAGGCAGTAAATGTTACCCTTGAATCAGAATCCTGGTTTCCACAGGGACACTGAGATCACTGGGTGACAGAGCTCAAATAGCAGTACAGTAACCTTGAAAGGCTGAAGGGCAAAGTGTTAATCAGATTAGGTTATATTGGTTAATGGTAAGTTGATCTATGACATATGTGGTGGACAGTCCACTGAAGTACTCTTTGATCTGTATAATAATAATGATAATGATAATGATTTAATCTAGATCTGGTATAAAAATCCTTACTTGAGCCATGATAGTGGATTCTTAGAGCTGAGTCTGTTCATAACTCAGATGCCTTGAATGAAGAAGAGGCCTCTTAAGAAAGGGTCTTTTGCCTTTATGTTGAATGTTGAGCATGATCATGAACAATTGTATGCTTTTCCATCAGATCTCTATCTTTTTGCATCACTTCTCATATGTTCTGATCTTCAGGTAAAGAACCTACACTGTGTCTATGGATGCCTTTACTATATACCAGACAGATATGTGATTATTGTTCTCTAATTGTTAGTACTACAGAAGCATAACCTAAGAGATATCTGTCTCCCTAGGATGTCTGGAACAAAATGGCAAGAAATAAATGTTTGATATGAGTAGGAGTTAATCAGGCAGGCAAGCGGAGAAGGGCAAACATGGCAGAAGGAAACACATATGCCTATGCAAAGACTGGACTTTGTCACGTATAGAGAACCATGAATACGTGTATATGGATAGGCACATAGGAGGTATTTGGAGGAGTGAAGAAGGAGGAGATGGAAATAAAGAGAGGAACCACATCACTGTACTCTCCTAAGAACTAGAATCTTGACTTAAGGTAATGGACAGGCTCTTGAGAGGGTTTTGGAGGATTTAGAGCATGATATGAAAGTGTGACTAGAATAGAGATAGAAATGCCAATTAGGAGATTATTGCAACAGTTTAGGCAAAAAATAATAGGACCTAAACAAAGACAGTGGAGTAGAAGACAGGAGCTGGGAGGGTATTAGGTTAGCGACCAATTGGCAAGTCACAATGACTGCTAGGTGTGCGATGTGGAAGGCTGCAAGATGGCCGTGCCTGTGTCTGCAGTCAGACAACAGATGAGCATGGGAGTTGGAGGGCTCTGTAGGCAGGTCCTACAGTAGCAGTCTGAGCAGGCAGTTCGATGTGTGGATCTGTGGCAAAATAGAGAGATTTGTACCAGAGATAGAAATTTAGAAATGTAGCAGATGCTGTAAGTGTCCCATCCGTATTCCTTTGGCCCTTACCATTTCAGTGCATTCTGGCCCATCTTTTCATTGCCAGTAACTGTCTTCAGGGGCTGCCCTACCTGTGTTCCTGGCAGGCTGGAAATGCTGAGGAATTCATGCCCCCTGGGAGGAGCCCTCAACCAATGACTCTTAGAGACTGTGTATAAATAGCCCAGCTCATTTGCCCCTTCCCTGGGATAACTCTAGAGGCTGTTTTACACTGTTTCCTGGAGCTCCCAAGCAGGACTGAGCTCTTTTGCCCATTATGGAATCTTGCTTATTAATGATCACTTTGTTGGCTCCCTTCTCTTCCCTGTCTCACTTCCTTACTCCCCTCATGGTGTTTCCTGGCATCACCTGAAAAATAAATGACTTGCATTTAAATCCCTGTCTCAGGATCTGCTTCTGAGGAAACCCAAACTAAGACAAGTAGTAACGGACATATGGGGAAAGTCGAAAACTAGGTGGCAGAGGTGATGGGGAAATAAATGAGATCACCCAAGAAGAAAGGATAGGCTGATAATAGACCTCAGTAACACCATCATTTATGGAGCGGGATGGGGAAGACAAATCTGTAAAAGAGCTAGAGTAGGAGCAATCAGAGGGGAAGAAGGCAAACCAAGGAAAACTAGTGTCCCAGAAATAAAGGGGGGAAAAAAAAGACTTTCAAGATGAAAGGAGTAGTCAACCATGTTGTTATAGTATGGAGAGCGAGAAATGACCATTCACAGACCAAATTGAGCCGAATTATGAGTCTTTATTAGCTGGCCAGTGACCACTCCTGCCCTGTCAGAGCACAGGTGCAGAGAATGGCCCCCTCCTATTCTTTACATGGGGTTTTTATACTATTCTCGGAGAGGCTACGTGACACAGAGCATGGGGCAGGGGAACAAAAGCGGGGAGTGAAACATAGGATTGCGAGCCATAGAGACAAGGTCATTTTGTGCATAACTCTGGCGCAAGTAACTGCTTACAATCTTCAAAGCAAGCTGGGTTACAGAAGCAGATAGTATTCATTAGATCGAAGGCCATTCTTTAAGCCTGGTATAATTGTAACTATTAACAGCTTCTACAGGAGCAACTATTTCTCTACATTTTAACTCTTTCATGAACCTACCAGGAGCCTACTACAATGTCAAGTGGTGGAGAGAGATCAAGTAAGAAAAGAACTGAGAAGTGTTTACTGTTTATTGCATTTCTTCCCAGTAGGAAGTCACTGCTGAACATCATACTGTATAGAAAAGAGGGAGTAGAGCTTGCTCAGGATATTTATTCCCCTGGTTCTCTCTCGGAGGGAATGCCTTGGACTGGTTGCATCCCTTCTCTGAAGTTGGTTCTTCCTTTCAAAACAGCCTCCTCCACACAACATTCTCCTTCTGGGTTTCAGGAACTTCCTCTTCCCTTGTCACGTTGGACTCAGAGATGCTAACTCCATTACTACTAGCCCCAGGTCACTACACTGTCCCTTGTGTTCTCCTATGCCCTAGTGGAACCTTTATAAATGGTCCCTTTTAAAATAAACTCTCCTTAAATTATCCCAGTTTGAGGGTACCATCTGTTTCCTATTGGAAACAGACTTATACGGAGGTTTAGCTAAACTATTAATAAAATTTATATGTTGCTTTATTTGTTTTATGTCTAGCAGTTTTACAGTTTTTCAGAAAAGATTTAAGGCAACCATTTTAATAAGATTTTAATAAGAGGGAAGAAATGACCATGTTATAGGGGAAGGCAGTGGCTCTGAGATTTGTGTTGTTTGTTTTGCCTGGGGCAGTATTATGAACAATGATGTTCACATATGTAATACACTCTCATAGAAATGCCCACTCATTGTTACTCTGGATTCCAGTTTTCAGGGATCTATAGTGCTGTCTTCCTTCAAGAGCCCTGCTGCATAAATGACTATGAGTAGCTGAGATAGGCTGCAGGCTACAGAGAATTCCCAGGTAGCAAACTGGGGCTTTCTTACTCAGAAAAGCACAGCAGAGTGTGAGAGCGATATTACAGGGCAGCTCTTGAAGACTAACTTATGTAAACAGCATAAAAAATCATTGCTAACAAGTTGCATGGGCGCCCTACTAAGTTGATTGCCTCTGCAACTGGGAGTCCCTGGGGTAGGAGGAAGGAACCAGGGTATAGGGAAAGGTTAAACAAATATGTATCAGGGAGGGGAGAAAATTGGTGGAGCTGGGTATTCAGAGAAACCATGATGTTACAGCAGTCCCTTCTGGGGGGAGGGGGAGAAAGAAGCCTCTTGCCCTTCCTCCATGGAGACACAGAGAAGGGACAACCTTCTGGGCAGAACATTGAACAGCTGTCCCTTCTGCCTGTAACCCTGCCCTCACACCTCGAGGATTAGAAGATAATTAGTGAGATAAATCAACTTAGCTTTTCTATGGGACTCTTTGAGACAACCTGGTCTCATTTCAGATTTCTCTTCGTATGATGCAACTTGCAATGTTTGCTGCATGATACTTCTGGCTCCTGAGCTCAACAACATTTTATAAGAACCACATAATACTAAAGCAAAACTTCTAGTTCCAAAGAAAAGGAATTTAAAATGTGATTTAGACCTTCTGATACTTTTATTGAGGGAAAATAGGGTAAATGTAGGTGGTCAAATTTAGTGGTTATAAGTTATTATTTTGCAAGATATGCAACTCTGGCCGTCTAAATGTCCATGAATCCTCTGGCCTTCTAGGCTCAACCTTTAGTTTACTTTCTTAACAAAGTGGCTAGAGTCCCTTCACATGAGAAATAAATCTGCTCCCCAGCAGAGCTGAGGATGCCGCCTGGGTGGAGTGACTCACACTCTGACCGCATCTTTTAGTTCTGATTTCTTACCTCTGGCGGTTTTCAGCCAGCCCTCTCTCTGGTGGCCTCACCTTCTCCTTTTGTTCTCAGTCCCTGAAGCGATTGCCTCAAGTTGGCATGAGCAGCACAGACTTTTACTGAGGAATAATGTGACAATTGCAGCCTAGGGCAGGAACTAATTCCCAGTTCTCTGTTCATGGAAGTTTAATGCTTATTCGTTGTCACAGGAAATTTGTCACTGCCCATGTTCCTCTTTTGGCCCTAAACGTTTACCATCTTGGGGACCTCCCTGTTTTTTTCCCCAAATTCTTTATGTTTCTGCCTAGTTTTGGGGACCTACAAACGCTTCTTTCTCCAGTCCACAATAAGGGCCTTCAAATTCTTCATTCTTTATTATGTAGAACAATTTGATTCTCCTCTATTTGAACTCTCTTATGGAGGTTGGACCCTAGAACTCTCACCTTTCATAACCAACATGCTCAGTATGGCATAGCTTATAAAGAATTAAGCCTTTCTCTCGCTCATAAAAATTTTTCTTTTTAGAGCCACCCAGCTTCAACTGCAGCCAGGTTTAAAATAACAGCTCTTTCTCTCCCCACCCCCTATCCATCCACCCATCCATCCATCCATCCGTCCTGTTATATGCATAAGATTAAACACGGTTTTACAATGTCAAAAAACATAAAAAATGGTTAAAAAGCCTCTAATCTAGGTCATGAAAGATACAAATTTGTTCTTCAATATAAAAGTTATCACAGAAAAGCTGCGAAATGTGGAGAATTTTTTTTGTTCATTGCAAAATAGTTGGCTATAGAATGCATATATCATCACAGTTTTTGGTTAAGGTGCTAACTTTTTTTCCAATTATATTACAGAGATAAATTGTTTCCCAAAATATTCATCTTTATCCAGCTATGACATCATTCTCAGCAAAACTTGTCTCCAGCCTTAAAAGCTTGTTGTTACACTATTGTGAGACATTCGACCTAGAAACCGATTCAACAGTCTCAGTCTTCTCCTTGAATAAGGCCATTCTGTTTCCACCTCAATGAATCATTCCAATGAGATCTTAGAATCTCTTTATAACATTAATAATTTTTCTGCTCTTTGGGAGGGTTCAGGGTCCAGAAAGTATGCTTATGAGATTTTTATAAATGTTCTAATCTTAGTTAGCCCTCAACTTCTTTCTTCAGCTGCTATGCTCTTGGTTCCATCCTCTTCTTGCTGAGGATGTGCATATTCTGAGACTGAGCCTGCTTTGCCAGTAGAGTCCTCCTTCTCACGGTGATATTTCCTTAATGCAAACTACAATGAAGACTAAATTGGCTGCATTCACTTCGTGTTTAAATGCCTGTGGTCAGGGACTTGCTGACCTTCTCTATTTGTTTGTAGTTTGCATCTATTTCATCCTCCAGCTGCAAAAGGATTGTCCGCTTTGTTTTCAGGGAAATCAGCTACAAACTGACCTCAAGTGCAGGAGGAGCTTTGCAGGGACAGATGCAGATTTTGAAGCACATACTGTTTAGGCTGCCCTCTTTAAGAAAATGGATATAAAATTACAAATATAAACTAAGCATGAAGGTCATTCTCTATTACAAAAGTGAAAACAAATTGCATCTAAATAAAAACTTAAAAATCTGACTGATTATGTTCAAAATAGCTTATTTGTACAACTTTTGCAAAAACATACAATCATGAGAATATATACTAGAGACCCTTTCAGGGTCATGAAAGGAGCTTGTATAAATGTGTGTGTGTGTGTGCATATGTGTGTGCATGTATGTTTTTATATATGTAAGTATGTTTATATTAATTTTTTAATAGAGATTTGACAATGCACAATTGTGGAAGCTGGTTAGTTTCTGTGAGCTTGTTGTCTTCACGTCTGATGCTAGAACTTGAAGTCTGCAGGGCAGTCTGCAGGGAAGGGAGGATGGATGTAAAGGACATCCCATGCGTCATAGGATGTTAGCAGCATCCTTGACCTCTATCTACTACACACATGGTATCTAGTAGCAACTCCTGTCCCCAGTTGTGATGACCAAAAGTGTCTGCAGACATTACACATGTCCCTTGGGAGACAAAAGTCACTCCCCATTGAGAACCACTGGAGTAACCCCTTTCTTTGCCTATCGATTCACAGGCACGAGGACTCCAAAGTGGCTACATGGCAGTCTCAACTTCTAGTTGAATGGAATTGTTTTGTCTCTTGGTGGAAGCATTTCTCCCTTGTGGAACTAAGAGATCCAAAACAGCCAAGGTTAAAGTTGCAGGAATGGGAAGCAGAAGCTTCTCTAGTCAGTCATCGGGGTACTAGAGAGAGAGCTACTCCCACTTGTGTCCCTTGATATCTAGAGTCCCGGTTAAAGGAGTCAGGTTGCTATTACCCTCAGTCAGTTCTTCTTATAATACCATTTCTTCTCCCACTAAGTAGATCACTTATAACTCAGCAAGGATCTTTTGTTTATAAGACTCAGAAACACCCGAGATCACTTAAGCAAAGAAAAATTAGTCTCAGGGCTATTGCATGGATCCCAAGACTCAGCTGGGTCTTCTTGAGTGATTAGATACAGCACTAGCATACAGTCTGGAAGGAACTACATTCTTTGCCTTGTGTCTTTCCATCTCTTTCTCTTTGGTATAAAAGATCTCTCATCACTTCTGCGTTTGCTTCATTTTTTCTCTCTTCTGTTCTCTGCTTATACACAGCTTCATTGCGCCTGTTCCAAAACGACAGCCTCAGTCTCTGCAAGAGCCTTGCTGTGTAGCCTTGTAAGACTCCCACTGAGACAAAAAGATTGTGTTCTCCATAATATGTTCTTCACAAGGCAACAGGTGTTCTCAGAACCAACCTCTACAACCTTAGAACCAAGGGTTCCTTTTTCCTCCCGGTTTTCTGCATGTGCTTTCATTATGGAGAATATTTTCTCTTTCTACGGTTCATCAGTTGAAGATGCTTCCTGCCCTTGGGGGACAGATATCACAGGTCTCAGGATGTCACTGCCACTTACTGTGGGAAACCAGAATTATCACCAAACAGGGAACTCTGATTCCCATGGAGAATAGCCAGGCAGTTCAGGGACAGGCATTTTCAAGCAAATTCTCTTTGCCATGGAAAACCAGGGAAAATCAAACCAAAGAAAATATACAGCTGATTGCCAAAAAGGGTGTTGTCTTTAGTCTTTTCCAAGAGACATCATTTGTTCCTTTATATCTCTAAAGGACTGGCTCTTAAAATGAATTCATGCAACTTTATGAAAAATGTACTACACTTTCCTTAAATTTTCTCATTTCATCACGGACTGTGAAAACACCATAGTAAGGCACTAGTTTTTCATGTGTCTATTTTTGAAACCTGGTCTAGTGAAACACAGATGAGTGATCCTCTTGGGATCATTCTCATTCCTCAGAACTTATTTTACCTAGCCTCCAAGTTCGAGTGCTGGCCTTCCTTTAGTTCAAAGTCATGTTCAAAGAGCAGTCATGTTCTCTGAGATCCTCTCAGGCTGCTGTTGGGTGAATTCCTCACTTGCACCAAATTTAGGTATTTAGGAAACATGTTTGCAGCACTCATTTCATTTTCACATTTCCCTTCATAAAGAGCATGGTCACTTTACAAAAGGAGCCCCAATAACCCCCATGGATGTTCAATGAACTATGCAAATGACTTCTACCAACCATGAGTTAAAGATGATTCCCTTTGGAATCATCTTTGATCATCATCTTTGTGTTTTTTGTACTACTTTTCTGTCATGTCAGGCAGCTCCCCCATCACCCTCTATTTCCTACCCAAGGGATTTTCATCTCTCTTACAAGCTAAATCCAGACAGATTGTATAAAAAACTGGCTTTGTTTATTAAAAACATCTTTTTAGCTGTTGGCACAACAAGCAAAACCACTCCTGATGAAAAGAAAGTCTGTCCCATATGGTTCTCGAAACAAGTACAATTTTTTGAATTTACTGTGCATGTGAAAATAATAAACAATTTTCATTTCTTTCTTTTTCTAGTAATTCAAACTCTAACCTGAGGGTCTTTAAAGAATGAATTTAGTAATTTCTACATTGTACTACTTTCTGAAATATTACTGATTCTTAGTGAAGTAACTAAGCTTTACCCAAATGTTTCAATTTATCTCTCTCTCTTTTTTTGATGAATCGGTAAATGCGTCAGAAAAACGTTTACTGTAATATTAGAATGTGCATGTGTTGGCATTAAAAGTGTGGTTTTGTCCTTATGGGGAATCAAATAGAGCAAAATTACAGTTAGTTCCTGGTATCTGTGGTAATGGGGAACAGATTGAGTTTGTACCAATAATACTTGAAAATTTATTTTAGAAATTAGGTTGAACCTTGTCCTTCACTAAACCTTTTGCCAGAGAATCCACAAGTGGTCAAGTTATTCTTCTCTCTTCTTTCCCTGGCTCTGCCAGACTTGAGGGTAGGGAAATGGCCAACAGGAAAGAAGGGTGGACTCAAAAAACTTGTTCGCGAATCTCATGGTCATTAGATTGTTCTCAACATATGGACTAGAGCTATTTGTGGGAAAAGGAAACCACTCTATAGTAAAAGAGGATAATAATCTTCCTACTCTCTCAGGAAGGCGTCTTGTCTTTCCTTATAATTTAAGAGATATCCACCCAAACTCATGTTATCTCCTTTCCAAATTCAGTTTTTAGTAACTGAAAAAAAATAAGTAGAAGGACTTTAGAGAATTCTGAAACCTCTTTAAAGCTACTCACTCAAAAAATTAAGATTTAAATATAACTGAATGGGAAAGATGCCACCGCAGAGCTGTCTACCTCTAGACAACAGCCTGAAAGAGAAAGAATTTATTTAACATGGTTCAATCTCTAATGCTTTGGGAGGAAGAGATGATATACAAGTTTCATATGGCCTCATGACTCCATGGGGGGTTTCACTAGACCAGAGGGCAGCACCTCACTTATTCTGGATCTGTAATGTCTCCTGAATGCAAACAACTCATACTCTTATGGGGAAAAGAATGTGCTTCATTTGTGGTGTCCAGATGTGATGCTCCAATGATGTAAGGTACTAATTTGTTCTGGAGCTATTACTGTTATCTGTTGAAGAAGATTTAGAAAATGTCTTTCAGTTAAAACAAATCCTAGACAATTTTGTAACTTTCTGTCACTAATAGCAGTAATCCTGGCATAATTCTGCAAAATCTGTGGAGATATTTTATATATAGATATATATCTCCTGTAATATATATGGGATTATGGTAGGGATGGGGAAAACCTTAATTAACTACATTAGAGAAACTCAAAATACAAAATGAAATGATAGTTTTAAATAAGGCTGGATATCATAATTAGTCCCAGATGGTTCCTTTGTAGTCGGCAGAGTTTTCCCAAACAGCCACATTTCTTTGTTTGAACACTGAAATAGAAAATGAATTAGGCTCCTGCATTATTTCCTCATGTCCACAGCTCTTTGGGACCTTTCTGTGTAGGCCTTGTGAGACACCCATTAAGACAAAAAAGATTGTGTTCTCCGTAATATATTCTTCACAAGGCAACAGGTATTCTCAGAATCAACCTCTACAACCTCAGAACCAAGGGTTTCTTTTTCCTCCCACTTTTCTGCATGTGCTTTCTTTACGGAGAACACTTTCTCCTTCTACGATATTTTCTCTTTCTGTGGTTCATCAGTTCAGGATGCTCACTGCCCTTGGGGGACAGGTCTCACAGGTCTCAGGATGTCATCCCACTTATTGTGGGAGACCAGAATTATCATCAAACAGGGAACTCTGATTCCCATGGAGAATAGCCAGGAAGTTCAGAGACAGTCATCCTCAAGCAAATTCTGTTTGCTGTGGAAAACCAGGGAAACTCAAACCAAAGAAAATACACAGATTGCCAAAAAGGGTGGTGTTCTCTTCAGTCTTTTCCAAGAGACATCAGTTGTTCCTTAATATCTCTAGTAGAGAAATGTCAGAAAAAATAAGTTGTTTCCAGTTCTGTCCTGCTAATAAGTTTTGCCCTGCTAACAAGTTTTGTCCATTAAATTACTTAATTGTTTGCAGTCATCAGTACGGAAAATGTAGACACATCCAGTATTTTTTCATAAACTATTCCCCCAAATGTGCATTTATTTGTATTTTGGGATCCAACTTTCCTTTTTAAAATCTTCAAAATATTTCCATCTTAAGTAGATGGATTAACACACACAATCTGTTTCTTCCTCACTCAGAGAAGACTAAATTAATGATTCATTGCTTTTCCATTAGCTGGTACTTGAGTTAGAACAGAATGGAGCTGGCCTTATCTCCCATGATGTGGATGCTGGATTTCTCTAAGTCCATGTGATGGTTACTGTGAGTAGAATAGGCATTTTGTATCTAGTCAGATCCATTTACATTTAGAGGCAAAGACATTAAATATATAATACTTATTATGTTAATTAATTAATTAATATACATATTATTTAATATTATTTTTCCTCCCTCTAGATCAACATATTCATTTTTTTATTTGCACAAATTTATGGGTATATTAGAAATTTTGTCATGTGTATATAATGTGTAGTGATTAGGTCAGGGTATTTAGGATGTCCATCATCTGAATACAACACATTTTTGTTAAGTACAGTCATTCTATTCTGCTATCAAGCAATGGATTTATTCCTTCTATCTTACTCTATGTTTGTACCTTTTAACCCACTTCTCTTCATCCTCCCTCCTTCACTCTCCCTTCCCAGTCTCAGCTTTCTATTTTTCCACTCCCTACCTCCATGTGTTTAAATGTTTTAGCTCCCACATATAAGAGAAAATATGCTATATTTGTCTTTTTGTGTCTAGCTTATTTCACTTAAGATAATGACCTATAGTTCCATCCATGTTTTTGCAAATGACATGATTTTATTCTTTTTTTTAATGGCTGAATAGTATTCCCTTGCATATGTATACCGCATTCTTTTTGTCCATTCACCTGTTGATAGACACTTCAGTTGATTACATGTTTTTACTATTGTGAATAGTGCTGCAATAAACATGCAAATGCAGGTATCCCTTTGATAAATTGATTTATTTTCCTTTGCGTAGATACCCTGTAGGGGAATTGCTAGATCTAGTGGTAACTATTTTTATTCTTGGAGAAATCTCCATATTGTTTTCCATAGTGGCTATACTAGTTTACATTTCCACCCCTTCTCTGCATCCTTGCCAACATTTGTTATTTTTTGTCTTTTTTAATAATAGCCATTTTGACTGGGATAAGATGATATCTCATTGTGGATTTGATTGCATTGTTCTGATGATTAGTAATGTTGAGCAGTTTTTCATATACCTGTTGGCAGTTTGCATATCTTCTTTTGAGAAATGTCTATTTATGTCCTTTGCCTTTTTAATCAGATTATTCTTTTTTTCTCATTGAGTTGTTTGAGTTCCTTGTATCTTCTGGATTTTAGTCCCCTATCAGATGAATAGTTTGCAAATATTTTCTCCTATTCAACAAATTGTCTCTTTGCTCTGTTGATCATTTCTTTTGCTGTGAAAAGCTTTTTAATTTAATTAAGTCTCATTTGTCTATTTTTGTTTTTGTTATCTGTGCTTTTGAGGTCTTAGTCATAAATTCTTTGCCCAGACTACTGTCCAGGAGAGTTTTTCCCAAGGTTTTCTCCAAGTATTTTTATAGTTTTGGGTCTTATGTTTAAGTCTTTAATCCATTTTGAGTTGATTTTTGTCTATGGTGAAAGATTGGGGTCAAGTTTCATTTTTCTGCCTGTGGCTATCCAATTTTCCCAGTACCATTTATTGAAAAGCCTGTCCTTTTTTTGTTGACTTTGTCAAAGATCAGTGGCTGTAAATATGTGGCTTTATTTCTGGGTTCTCTATTCCATTCCATTGGTTTATGTTTCTACTTTTAGACTAATACCATGCTATTTTGGTTACTATAGCCTTATAGTATATTTTGAAGTCAGGTAACATGATGCCTCCAGCTTTATTATTTTTACTCAGGACTGCTTTGGTTACTTGAGTTGTTTTGTGGTTCCCTATGAATTTTAGCATTATTTGTCCTAATTCTGTGAAGAGTGATGTTGGTATTTTTATAGGGATTCCTTGCTTTGAATCTGTAGACTGCTTTGGACAGCATGGTCATTTTAACAACCTTCATGAATCCTTCTGATTCATGAATATGGAATGTTTTTCTACTTGCCTGTGTGCTATTCAATTTCTTTCATCAGTGTTTTGTAGTTTTCCTTGTAGAGGTCTTTCAACTATTTGTTTAAATTTATTTCTAGGCATTTTTTTTGTAACTATAGTAAATGTGATTGCCTTCTTGATTTCTTTCTCAACTAGATCGTTATTAGTATATAGAAATAGTACTGAGTTTTGTATGTTTATTTTCATATCCTGTAACTTTACTGAATTCTTTTCTCAAATTTAAGAGTTTTTTGGTGGAATCTTTAAGTTTTTCTAGATATAAGATCATATCATCATCAAAGAGCGTCAATTTGACTTTCTCTTTTTCAATTTGGATGCCTTTTATTGTTTTCTCTTGTCTAATTGCTCTGGCTAGGACTTTCAGTACTATATTGAATAAGAATGGTAAAAATTTGCATTCTATGTCTTCTTCCAGTTCTTAGAGAAAATGCTTTCAACTTTTCCCCATTTAGTGTGATGCTAGCTGTGAGTTTGTTGTATATGGCCTTTATTATTTTGAGGTATGTTTCTTCTCTGCCTAGTTTGTTGAGAGTTTTTATCATGAAGGGATGTTGAATTTTATCAAATTTTTTTCTGTGTCTATTGAGATGATCATATGGTTTTTGTTCTTCATTCTGTTGATGTGATGCATCATGTTTATTGACTTACATATGTTCAACTATCCTTGCATTCCTGGTATACATCCTACCTGATTTTCATTGTATCATCTTTTTAATGTGCTGTTGGATTCAGTTTGCTAGTATTTTGGTGAGAATATTTGCATCTATGTTCATCAGGAATATTGGTCTGCAGTTTTCCTTTTTTTATTGTGTTCTTACCTGGTTTTGGTTTCAGAATGATGCTGGCCTTGGAGAAAGAGTTAAGGAGAATTTCTTCCTCTTTGATTTTTTTTGGAATACTTTCAGAAAGATTGGTATTCTTCATTATACATTTGGTAGAATTTGTCTGTGAATTCACCCAGTTCTGGTCTTTTCTTTGTTGGAAGACTTTTTATTACTGATTAAATCTCACTGTTTGTTATTGATCCGTTTAGGTTTTCTATTTCTTCCTGATTCAATTTTGGTAGGTTGTATGTTTCCAGGAATTTATTTATTTCCTCTAGGTTTCCCAGTTTGTCATTGTATAGTTTTTCATAATATTCTCTGATGATCTTTTGTATTTCTGTAGTATCAGTTGTGATGTCTCCTTTTTTGTTTCTGATTTCTAAAATTTGGGTCTTCTCTCTTCTCTTCTTGATTAGTTTGGCTAGAGGCTTATCAATTTTGTTTATCTTTTTGAAGGAACAATATTTCATTCCATTAGTCCTTTTTGCACCGTATCTCTACTTTCCCTGTTGTTGATCCTTTGTGTTATTTTTTGTCTCTAATTTATTTAGTTCTGCTCTGATCTTTATTATTTCTTTTCTTCTGCTAATTTTAAATTTGGTTTTTGCTTTTCTTGTCCTTTAATGTGCATTGTTAGATTGTTAGTTTGTAATCTTTCCACTTTTTTGATGTAGGCATTTATTGTTATAAACTTCCCTGTTAGCACTGCTATATCCCACAGGTTTTGATATGTTGTGTTTTCATTTTCATTTGTTTCAAGGAATTTTTTTTTTGTGACAGAGTCTCACTCTGTTGCCTGGGATAGAGTGCTGTGGCATCAGCCTAGCTCACAGCAACCTCAAACTCCTGGGCTCAAACAATCCTACTGTCTCAGCCTCCTGAGTAGCTGGGACTACAGGCATGTGCCACCATGCCTGGAAAATTTTTTTTCTATATATTTTTAGTTGTCCAGCTAATTTCTTTCTATTTTTAGTAGAGATGGGGGTCTTGCTCTTGCTCAGGCTGGTCTCGAACTCCTGAGCTCAAATTATAGACCCACCTCAGCCTCCCAGAGTGCTAGGATTACAGGCATGAGCCACCATGCTTGGCCTGTTTCAAGGAATTTTTGTTTCCATATTAATTTCTTCATTGACCCAGTGGTCATTCAGGAGCATGTTGTTTAATTTCAATGTATTTGTATAGTTTCCAAAGTTACTCTTTGTATTGATTTCTAGTTTTGTTATAGTCTGAAAAGATACTTGACATGATTTTGATTTTTAAAAATTTGTTGGGACTTGTTTTATGGCCTAATATATGGTCTATCCTGGAGAATGTTCCATGTGCTGATGAAAAGAATGTATATTCTGCAGTTGTTGGATAGAATGTCCTATAAATGTCTGTAAGGTCCATTTGACCTAAAGTCCAGTTTAAATGCAAGGTTTCTTTGCTGATTTTCTGTCTAAATCATCTGTTCAATGCTGAGAGGGGGTGTTAAAGTCCTCCACTATCATGGTATTGCAGTCCATCTGTCTCTTTAGATCTAGTAATATTTGCTTTATAAATCTGGGTAATCCAATGTCAGGTGCACAAATATTTAGGATTGCTATGTCCTCTTGCTGGATGGATCCATTTTTTGTTATGTAATGACCTTATTTGTCTTTTTTTACTATTCTTGACCTAATGTCTGTTTTATCTGATATAAATATAGCTACTCTTGCTCACTTTTGGTTTCCATTTGCATGGAATTTTTTCTATCCCTTTACTGTCAGGCTATATGTGTCTTCAGTGGTAAACCAACTTTCTTGTAAACAGCATATAATTAGGTCATATTTTTTTATTCATCCAGCTATTCTATCTTTTAGTTGGAGAATTTAATGCATTTATGTTCAAGGTTGTTATTATTGTTATGTGAGACTTTGTTCTTGTCATACTGTTAATTGTTTTCTAGTTGTCATTTATTGTTTGTCTTTGGGGTTTGGTGTATTTCTGTAGTGGTACCACTGAGTCCTTTCTCTTCCTGTGTGGTTGCTTTACCAGTGAGTTTTGTACTTCTGTGTGTTTTCATGAAGGTAAATGTCATCCTTTTGCTTCCAGATTTAGGACTCCCTTGAGTATTTCTTGTAGAGCTCATCTAGTGATGATGAATTCCCTCAGCATTTGCTTGTCTGGGAATGACTTTATTTCTCCTTCATTTATGAAGGATAATTTTGCTGGATACAATTTTCAAAGGTGGCAGTTTTTTTCTTACAGAACTTTGAATATACATTTTAATATCTTCTGGCTTGTAAGATTTTTTGCTGAGAAGTCCACTGTTATTCTGATGGCATTTCCTTTACAGATGACTAGATACTTTTTTTCTTGCTGTTTTTAGGATTTGATCTTTATCTTTGTCTTTAAACATCCTGATTGTACGATTCTGTTGGAAGACTTTTTGCATTGTATCTACCTGGACATTGTTGAACTTTCTGTGTCTGAATGTCTAAATCTCTTGTTAGACTTGGGAGTTTTCACCTATTAATAGTATTTCATTAAATAGGTTTTCTAATTCTTTCTTTGTTCCTTTTTCCTTGGGGATACCGATAATTCATAAATTTGGTTCTTTTATGTTGTCCTAAATGTCACAAAGGCTTTGCTCATTCTTTTTTATTCTTTTTTCTTTATTTTTTTCTGACTTGATTATTTCAAAAGGCCTGTCTTCAAGTTCTGAGATTCTTTTCTTTTGCCCGATTTAGTCTATTGTTGAAGGTTTCAAATGTATTTGGATTTCCTTCAATAAATTTTTTTACCAGAATTTCTATTTTTTAAAATATCTATCTCTTTGATGAATTTCTTTTTCATATCCTGAACTGTTTTTATGATTTCTTTATATTTTTTCCAGAATTCTCTTGTATCTCACTAAGCTCCTTTAAAATTAATATTCTGAATTCTTTATCCGGGATTTCAAAATTTCTTTTTGAGTAAGATCTGGAGAATTATTGTGTTTCTTGGAGATGCCCTGTTTCCTTGCTTTTTCATGTTTATTGTGTCTTTACAATGGTATTTGTGTATCTGGTGCATCTGTAATAGTCAATTCATCCTATTTTTGAATTCACTTTCATAGGAGAGGACTTTTTCCTGAAACTATATCTATGGTGTTGGTTGGGTAGAGTACTTTGGCTTTGATTCTGGGTGTTTGCAGTAGTGTATTCTCTGTATGATTTTTTTTAGTTTTAAATAACATTAGTGGTATCTGAGATTTCCTCAATGTATTAGGGTATGCTTTTTAGAGGAGGGTGTGGTGAAGTTGTGGTGGGGCCTGGAGTGCCAGGTGGGCCAGTCTTCAGGCCCTAGAGGTGAAATCAGGGGGATAAATTTGCCTATCTTTGTGCCACAGTGTAGTGTATACTGACACCTGTGTTGGTAGTTACTGGCAGGCCAATTCTTGGGCCTTCAGGTGGCTTGCTCAGATGCTGGTAGTGGCAGCAGTAGACTGGACTGGTAGGTGAGTTCCTGGGCCCCTGGGCAGCCAGTGTGGTGTGGGCAATGGCAGTATTAGTGGTGGGACAATTCTCTGTGTCCCAGTGGTGTGCGTTGATATTGGCAGCGGCTGCAATGTGTTAGGCAGCCCAGTCTCTAAGCCCACAGGTTGTATTTGCTGGTAAGTGCCAGCTGCAGTGGTAGCAGCCAGGAATTTAGGCCAAACCTTAGCCTCCTGGGAGGAGTGCTTAGGTGCCCAAGATGGTGGATTGGATTAAGCAATTTTCTGGTCCCCAGACCCTACAGCTGCCCACACCTTTTTCACTTCCTAGCCCTAGCTGCAGGAGCACTCCTAGCTTGCCTCTCTGCCCCAACAGCGACAGCCTGAGTTTCCGAGTTTCTGTAATCCCCCAGTCCTGGCGTGGCTGGGTTCCAGGACAGCATGCAGTTTGCCAGATGCTGTAGCACTTAGGTCTCAGAAAGGGTGTGGGACCCAGTGTGAGCTACCTCCCTAGAGCATTTTCATCCTATGGTTTCCTGGTAGCTTCTATGTTAATTTCAGGAGTTGGGAAGGTCAAGAGGTTCTCTTATGGCCAGGGTTGTACAATTCCACAGTGGGGAAATGGGCAGCTGAAAGTCTCTCACTGACCCCTTTCCCATATTGGAAAGTCACTCCTGGCTCCCAGCTGAGCCTAGCAACAAGGCTGCCTCTCCTCCTTCTCCTCCACTTTTGGTGTCCCCTGTCATTTCTCTGTTGAATTTCAGCATTCTGTCTTGGACAACATACTCAAAGTGTGACTGTCTATGCACTTCTCTGCTTCTTCTAAGTGGTGGAGGCAGGCATGCAGTGCTTCTAGTGAGCCATCTTGAAGCCCCCTCTAACATATACATTTTATATGCTCTTTAATTTTAAATTAGTAATGTAATAAAATGTAACTTATTTTATTATAAATGTTATTCATAGTTGACCAATGAATCACTCTAAAACCAAGTTGTCCCATGGAACAAAGATTACTCATTATGTGGACATTTTTTTAGGAGAAAAATGGGCTAGTCTGAAATCATGCAAAACATACCAGCCCTTAGTTTTGTATAAAATATCTAGTGGAATAAGCAAAATATTTTTCCCATTTTGAAATATCTGGATAATTGCTGAAATTCTCCGCTTTTCTCTTTAGTGAACATAGAACCTAGACCTAAAATTTTGAAATAGAGATATATATTTCACTTGTAGATAAAAAATACCTTATTTCTGTTTATAATAACCTCATAACTTTTATTTTTCCTATAGAACATCTTGCTGTTGTAGCTAATTTAAAAAAATGATCAATATGCAAACATTGACCAACCAACAATTTGTCACAAGCTTGGCATTCTCTTATTAATGTCAAGCTAATATTGATTATGCAGTCAGGGATTATCAAATGCCTGAGTAGCATAATAGCATCCAAATTATAGTGCATATATTAAATTAATTATAGTATATATTTTATTAACACTATATATTTTATTAATACTAATATATCACACATACTCTTGATTTCAGGCATCATGCCTATAAACTCATACAGATTCCCATGGTCCTATTATTATATTTAATAACTTCTTACTGGAGCCGATTTCCCAACCTCAGCATGTTTTGGAGCTTAGGAGCACTAAAAATTTGATGTTAGAAGTGTGAGAAATGGAGCAGATCATTTTAATTAGTTTTATGTTATTTAAGACTTCAAATGCTGTAAGACAGAAAGCAAGTATGAAGTGTCTATTATTAATGCTGTATAGCATTTGTTATCCTTAAAATAGATATTTGAAATAAATGATCTCTATTTCATTCATTCACTCATTGATTTATTTTTCATTTATTTAACAAACAGATATTGAGCACCTACTATGTGCCAAATATTCTGGTAGGTGCTAAGACACATTGGTGAAAACATTCAGATGCAGGCCTTGCTCAGAGTCTGGTGAAAAAAAAACCTAACACTTATTGAACATCACATCTCCAGTTGCCTTTGGAATTCTGACATTCCACAAATCTATGAATCATTTAGTTATATTATGGAACCTGAAATCCTGGTTTACTGCTTGTCAACTAGGAGGTCTGTCTACATAGTGTCCTGCCTTCAGATGCCACCTGAGCTTTAAGGTTGATTTTTGCTTCCTAAAGTCTCTCAGTCTGGTTTTCTGGTTGAGTTCATCTATCTGTGACTTCTAAGACACTGGAGCAGGCCATGCACTGATGCCAGTATTGGGTGCCAGGAATTATGCTAAGCTTTTCATGGAGATGTTTAGGGTATGTTTTGGGAGGGTGTCTAATGACACTCCTTGCATCTAAAGTTTTTGTCTTTCAGTTGTGGAAGACGCAGTAAGTGTAACCGGCTAACACTGTGGTTAGAGTGGTGCTGACTGGAAGTACCCCTAATCTTTTGTGAGCCATGGATGAATATGCTGAGAAATTGGGTTGCAGGGACTTCTATTTACCCATAAAATGATTTAAAGAAGTCAAACAGAAGTTACAATCCCCATGCTTCCTTCCTCACAAGAATAGACATTCTTCTAGTGGAGGCGCCAACCTGATCCCATCCAAAATCAGTCTCGTTCCTAGAATAGCTAACGACCACAGCTAAATATTTTCCAAGTAAACCCAGCTAAGAATAGTGTCTTATTTCTAGAGCTCTGACACAAGAAACTCAACACCCTGTTGAAGTCAGATAAGCTGAACTTTTTTCCGAGAGCTTTGTCAAAGTGAGACTGAGGAGAATGGAGCCCGAGACAGGTCCAGGTTGACGGAGAATCTAACAAGACTCCCTGCAACATTTATACTATGGCATTGAGTGACGCCATATCAGACTATTAATAAAAGTGCCTTTGTGCCTGCCCAGCTCCTGAACTGACTCGCCATCAGTGTCTTGGGCACCAAAGAGATTTACATAAAATCTGACCAACAGTCAAATTAAAATTTCACTCTTAATATCTTTCAGTTCGTAAGTCTTAATTAGTACTCTCTGACATCTGCCCCACTTGTTCTACTAAAATTTGTTGTAAAGCTGAAGCTCTGTTTTGCTTCTTTAAGCCAGAAAGACACATTTTCTTCTTAAGAGGTTCAATTTATAAGGACTTATTATTAGTCCCGAAATTTACTATCACTTTGCCGTTGATACGGTACTTGACCCTCTTTCCCAAGAACCTTGAAAGGGCAAGAATAAAAGTCTTCCCATTTTATTAATCAGAAATAGAGGCTCAGATGAGTACCTGCTCATGGTTTGTATCTAGTACATGACAGATCTCGAACTAGACCCTAGGTCTTTAGCCTTTCTTTTGTGATAGTCCCATAACTTCATACCATGGATTAAATGTCCTCCTGGCTGCTCTTGTTCATGTATCTGTTTTAGTTTGGCAAGAAAAAAAAAGGCTTGAGGACTAGGAGTGGGTCTCGACCCACAGCATAATGTTTGAGGCAAATATCCTCATTTCCCCCAGTACCAAAAAGGATCAATTCTATCATATTTCTTGTGTGATTCTCCATAACCATAAATGTTTCACAATATTCTTTGTCTGAGGCCCTAGCTCTATTGTTTCAGCATGGCTGCATTTGTTTCACATAAATGGTTTGAATTTAAACTGCCTTATGCTTTCTTCTCTGGCCTAAATTATTTCTTCCAAGTTAGAATGCTTTTTCTTCTTTGGCATCCATTAAAAATCATTGGCAACGTGGCCACTTTCCAGAAACACTTCTGTAATGCCAACCATAGGACTCGGTGTTTAAAAATAAGAATTGAAAAAGAGATTTAAGCTAATGCCTAGAAAGAAATATTTCCATGTGTCTTTACTAAAATTTGGTAAAACCCATTCTAGGGAAAAGTGTGAAACACATGAAACCCTATTGCTGCTTCCTATAACAACCTTGTCTGAGTAATTAGTGACTCTCTCCTATTAGCCACTTTTGATTCTCTATTTAAGGTTATATACGTTCGGAAGAGATTCTCATTCTATCCAGAGACCGCAGCTGAGCAGGCTTCCTGGGAAGAAGCTGGCCTCCTCACTGACGACTGCCAAGTTCTTGAAGTTTCTATTTTCATTTGGTCATCATTCGTTGCTTTCTTTATGGAACTGATTAAACTCACCAAATGATGAAGCATGAAATCAAATAGTTTGGGAAGAGTGTGGGCAGTTTGAAATTTGTTTAAATGTAATGTGGAAACTGTAAAATAAAAAAAAACAACTAATTAGCTGGGATCTCCCTACCCTTTCTTCCATCAAAAACTCCCTTCCCGTTTCTTCCACATGAATGATTATATCCTAAAACAAACCATTCTTATTTGTTTTTTATAAGTTTCTACTCAGCTTTCCTCTATATTTTTCATCTTACTTCTAATTTTCCAGTGCATAGCCCAATGATAAAGCCTTATATATAAGCCAATCACTTATAATTCCTTGAGAGCACCAAACCTAGCGCGTTGCCAGTTAGTTCCTTCCTTCCTTCCTTCCTTCCTTCCTTCCTTCCTTCCTTCCTTCCTTCCTTCCTTCTTTCCTTCCCTCCTTCCTCCCTCCCTCTCTCCCTCCCTCTATCTTCTTCCTTTCTCTTTTCCTTTGTGCACACAAACTATTAGAAATTCTTAGGGCAGACTGTTAGGGTTTAGTAATAATTATAATTACTTTTTCTAGAAGACAAAAAAATAAAAATCAGTTTGGAACCAAAAATGGGACAATAAACTCATATCACATGTAATGATTACTGATTTTTTTATTATTGTATTTTCAAAGCTTGTATATGTGATTGGAGAAGTGTCATGGACATTAAATCCAGAGAATAAAAGGGCAATTTCTCAGCCGTTCTTGCTCCTCAATAGTCTATAAGCCTCATGGCACGAGATTCCCCACGCTCGCCCAGATTTTGATGTAGATTAATGGATTTAGTTGTTCATCCAGGTTTGGAAAGTGTCAGCCTTATTGCTGCTTTCTAAAAGAAACCTTAGTTTCTTACTTTCTAATGTTATGACTCTTGTCTACTGTGGATTACTGTGGATTCATACAAACAAAACTTAATTATTTTTCCCCAGAATAATTTTGCTCCGAATCTTTTGGAGTCATGTATTTCTGGTAGACCTTCGCTTGTGTGCACAAGTTGTGATGTCACAAAGTTCTGGATTTTAAATGTATGTGGCAGCCCTTAGGATGTATCAGTACTTTCTTCAATAAGACAGTCTTAGCTTTTGTCCCAGACTGAACCTAGACAAATCAGCTTTCAAAACGCTGAGTTTTCTCTTGTCAAGGAGATCATGCTAGGACTCAGTGGATCAAAAGGAGGATTAACAAGTCCATGGTTCATAGCTTTTTACCCTATTAGACCCTTACTATTTGGTTTTTCCAAATGGACACAGGCTTATATAATCTTGCCAATATGCTAAAAATAATTATCTTTAAGATGGTCATGTATTTTCTGTAAGTTTGCTCAATTTCCATTAACTCTTCCCATTCTTGATTGTGCCATGAAAGAGATGATTTTTGCAACTTTTTTTTTTTATCTCCATGAAAATCTGGATATGTCTGCCACATGGCTTCTTGTAAGCCTGGGCGATCCTCTGTAAAGCCCAGCCCCGCAAGCCAGTCTGGTTTGCCTGCCTCCCTATGACCTTGCAGACACAGTTCCTTCCTTTGCTGTCGTCAGTACTTTCCCAGGAGCTGGGGAAAGTTGTGAAGCCTCTGGATGTGAAATCCTTAAAGAGAATCCCAAGTTAGATTATGTTGCCAATACTTTCCCAGCAGATGCAGAGCTGGGTGGTGTCCTGCAGATTTCCAAGGTGTTGTCATCTGGGCTTTCTTGAGTAGTAGCAAATCCAACTGTGGCAAAGACAAGGCAGGAGTGCATTTCCAGTGAAGTCTGTGTCCAGCTTCCTCTGGCATTACTGACATCTGATGTCACCACTGTTACATGTGTACTCCGGGGAGTGCAGCACGTGTGCCAGTCACAACAAGCAGTATCTGTCATGAAGGAAAACATGCAGAGGCCAGTTTCAACTACTTGTCTTCACTGGCCGTCAACATGTTTAGAAAAGCATATAGACCCAGAACCTAGTCTCGTCAATTAGAAGAGTTGCTCACAGGCAAGGCGATCGAACATTTTATTGCATTTGTCTGACTCATTTTTAAATCTCATATTTGATGTAGGTTGCAGTCTCAGTTTATTAAATCCAATGCGGTTGGTATCATAGGCCTAGATTCCAGTCCTGGGGGAAGGTGGGGACAAGGAAGACAAGGGGAAGGATCCCCTAGTGGTCAAGGCTATCTGCCCTTCCTGCCCACTCTGAGGGCCCCCGATGGAGGAACCTGGATGAGGGTCGGAAGTGCTGAGTCCGGTGGGGTGGCAGAGAATTGGACCTCACAGAGGATCTATCACATAGTTTGCTCTTACTTGATAAACTGAACATGTGGCTTGTCAGGAATGATTTTCTTCAGTGTTTTAGCATGTGCCTAGTAAGGGAAATTTAATCCATATGTGTCAAAGATTCACTTACATGTAAATCATTAAAGCATTGTTCCGAGTTTTTGATGTCTAACAAGTCTTTTGACTTTTTCCAGACAGTTCTAAGTACTTTTCCAAGGGCAAGCCTAATCCCCAGGACCAGAAAATTGAGGTTTCCTCCTTGAGTTCCCCATCTCAGAGAAAAGTTCCTCAGCAAGTCGGCACTTACCTGCCCCTGCCTCTAAGTGCCTCGGAGGAGCAGAGCTCTGGAATGGTGAAATATGATATGGCACGATTTACACATCTGGCCCTGTTTTCTAACTTGGCAGGAGGGACAGGATGTATTTTGCTTTCATCTACCTCTGTTTCACCGGAGACATTGTGGGGCACAAATGCCAGATGATTCTGAGTTCATCTGGTTGATGGAAATGGAAAGGAAGAAGCATCTTTTCATGGAATGGATTTGGGCCAAATGTATTAAAGAGCATGCTCAGAGAAGAAGTATTACATTTATTCCTCTTTTTTCCAAGACAAGAGCTACTCTGCCACTGCTGGATCTGCATCTTGCCAACAATCTTTTGTCCCTCGCCTCACTAATAACGTCTCTTACCTTGATTAGGGTGAGGGCTGGTCCTAGGGTACCATGGTGGTGAAGCACAGGCCGCCTCCAGAAGGAATCTCTTTCAGTATCTCCCCTTTTTATTTCCTTTTAGCACATTTCCTGAATTCCTTCCCTTAGTAATCTCTGTTCAGAAATCATCCCAGGTCCTTCCTGTCACAGAGGAAAACAGGAGATAAAGCAAGTCCTATGAAGTTGTTCCTGAGGACTTGCTACTTTCCCAGGACTGATGGCAACTCAAGGCAAGGATTATGCATGTTTCATTTCTATGTCTCTTCTGCCTACTACAGTGCCTGGCATACAACTGATGCTCAGGTAGTGTTTGCTGAATAAATGTGGTATCTTTGTACATGAGAGAGTCTTGCTAACTCCAAAAAGCTGAGCCTGTGACCATGAAACTTCAGCTGTAGATCTAATCTCAACAAACATCTTTGTCTTTCTGTATTTCTTCTCATGGTTTCATCCATTCAAACCCCAAATGCACATAAGAACATACACCAACTAATGGCAGCCCATGGTGTAATGCTTTTGAGTGAAAGTTTTTCCACTGCTCTCCAATCACCTCAGACAAGTCAAAGATGACCCTGCACTCAGGAAAGAATGAGGCTGACCCTTCTCTGCTGATCAGCTTGGGCTCAGGTTGAGGCAGTGTGTGGGGCCATCACTTGCTTCCTGAGACATTCTGGTTTCGTCTTTGTGGGTTGAGGTTCTCTACTCTGTAATGTGTAGAGTTCTATACCTTTCATCTTTTGTGTCCCTTTTTCTGAGAATATTTAGACTTTAGAAACAATCGGGCTTCCAGTTACTTGGGAGAGGGACACAGTCGAACTTTTTCTGGGTGTCTTTGATCTCTTTATTACAGTTTTGAGAACCCATGTAAGCCAATTTGGTCAGCTTTGTTGGGAATTACTGGTAGGATCCAACAGTTAGAAGTAAGTGGGAACTGGATATCTCTTTCTTCACCCCCTAGTCACCACGTGTTAGGTACCAGAGAAAGGAAGTCTCAGGTAGAATTCTAGTATGGAATCTGATAGTTATTCACAAGCAGCCATGCAGTCTGCTCCCATAAAGCTTGATGAGGTCTTCGTTCTTTTAGGCAGCTGGAATAATACCTTGCATGGAAGTTCACCTCAAGGCCTACAGAACAGTATTCTTGGAAGGGAAAAAAAGAGCCTTCCAGTTGAACAGGTGACACTGTCCTCCATTAAGTGGTGGATGACTGGATTGGACCTACGGTCTCAGACTAAAGGTGAAGGTGGCAGATTTTTATACTTTGTTCATGCAAAGTTTGAGGTGCCTGCATACAATTATCAGACCACTTATATAGAACATCCCTTGTTTTACCAATGAAAATTTATTTAACATCCTTTACGCTGATTAATTTTCTGGTGCAAATTTAGAAAGCAGTATTTAAAGCTGCTTACAGTTGGCTTCTCTGGGAGAATTCCTGATTAGAACCTCTTAAATGCTAACTAATTACGCTTTGAGAATTTGGGTTAAATTAAGGTTAACACATAGATATATTGCCCTGTTTGCACAAAAATATTGTAAAATATATTAAAGACAGCATAACACACTATTGAGAACTGATAGTCTCTATATTTCTAGCAACAAAGATGTGATTAGGCTCCTTCTATATGTACATGAAGTACTAAAATATCAAACTAAAGCAATTTTGAATGCAAGTGAGAAGGTTTTGCATTTTTTTTTACCTTAACAGCAAACAATATACAAAATGATCTCAGGCACCTGCTGTTTCTAACGTGCTTATTTCAAATAAAAAATGGAAATCAGGCCGGGCGCGGTGGCTCACGCCTGTAATCCTAGCTCTCTGGGAGGCCGAGGAGGGCGGATTGTTTGAGCTCAGGAGTTCGAGCCCAGCCTGAGCAAGAGCGAGACCCCGTCTCTAC
>CAUYSK010112543.1:0-10381 GCA_963575035.1 Avahi laniger
CAGACAACTAAATATACAAGACGGAAGTTCCGAGGTGTGGTTTCCCTTGAAGATACAAATTGGGAAGTTGCCAGCTTCCAGAGGGCATGTGAAGCCAGGAGAATAGATGAGAGCTCAGGGAAAGACAGAAGTGGCCATAGCCACTTCTCGAGGGACTTGAGTTAGAACTTGGGCAGTCGTGGCAGCCAAGACAGCAGAGACCGAGCAGGCAAGTGTAAAAGAAAACTCTGGGGGTGGGGGTGGCAGCCAAAGAGGCCAAGAGACGAGGGTGTTGAGGAGGGGTCATTGATGATGCTAAATATTGCACGAACATTAAGTAAAGCCAACTAAGCAAAGTATCTAGAGGATTTGGCAGCTTGGAGGTCACTGGTGACCTGGATTCGAGGAGATCGAGTGATTGCAGAACACCAACTGGAGTGGGCTGACGTGTGAATGGAAAGTGAGAAATTAGAAGCAGCCTGTGAATTTATTCTTTACAAAAGTTTGGCATTGGAGTCCAGGAAGAGAATGGAGCAGTCGCTGCAGGGAGCAAGCGTGGCCAACAGAGGGAGTTTACCACATGTGAGTGGCCAATCCCTGCTTGGGGGAAGGCTGGGAGGAGGGTCAAGGCCAAGGTCTGCAAGGGTCTCACTGAACACTTCCCCAGCTCAGCTCCTGAAGACCTGTTGCATGTTGCACAGGGGCATGAGCTGCAGAGGTGACAGAGCTGAGAAGTCTGTGGGGCAGCAGGGCAGTGATTTATGAGGAGGATACTGTCTGGGCCCAAATGAGAGCTGCAGCCCTGGCGTCCCCGTTGTGCTAGGCAGAGGGATTGGATGGAGACAAGTAGTCAAGTGTAGAAATAGATTGAAGTGGGAAAAGCAACAGGAGAGGACAGGAGAGGACCCAAGCTTGTTGACAGTTTTCCAGAGTGGACAGGAATGGGGCAGAATGTGGTGCCACCAAAACCCACTGGGGTTGGGGGTGGTGACTGGCCTGAAACAATGAAACTACTTCATTAATTCACAAGCAGGTTTCCCTTGATACTGGAGCAGAGCCAGGGGACCACGTTTGGCCTTGTATGTTGTTACGCGGCCACTGCTTTCTCACTTTCAGTATAGGGACATGCAGGCTTCAGAAGGACTTTGGGACACCTGAAACACAAGACAAGCACGCTGAGTGGGGTCTTGAACTGGACGATGTTCAATTTCTCAAAAGGCCAAGGGTGTATCAGAAAACCAGAGTTACAGAACCAAACACAGATACTTGCGTTGGGGCTACTGGGAGACACGGGGCAGAGGAGGGGCCCCTCACTGCCAGAAGTTTCACCAGTACCTGTGTGCCAGTCTGTCTGGAGGTGGACACCTACAGACAGGGGGGCTGGAGGGAGTCGCATTCATGGTTACATAGGAACCGCCCCACCTGGCCTTGAGTGCTATCAGGAGATCAGACAAGAAGCGCTTCCCCAAAGCATCCCCATCTCCACCCGCCTTCCCTGCGATGATGCTTCCAAAGCCTCCAAGCAGCACAATCTAAAATCTGAGTCTAAGTAGCAAATAGCAATAGATGCTCTTTCACTGAGAATCTACAACGTGCCAGACAATATCCTAAGAGTCTTTTTTTCTTTTTTCTACTCATTTAATTCTCACAACTATTTGGAGGAGGTGCTGTTAGTATTCCCATTTCAGAAATAGGGAAACTGAGGCACAGAGAGTTTTGCGAGTGGGGCTGTGGTGACACGGGTGGTAAGAGGCAGAGGCAGGGCATGAGCCCACCAGACTGCATGAGGGCCTGGGCTCTTTCCCACCGTGTGCCATGGCAAGCACTGTGCCTGCAGCTCTGTCATTCCAGAAAAGCCTCCGTTATCAACTTCTCACCTGTCCTTCTCAGGATGCTCCTTAGACTGACCCTAGAAGGGGCACAGGACACGCCCTACATCTGGAACATCTAATTGTTAGCCAGACATCCCCCAAAAGCCTGGAATTCCCATCTCAGAATAGTCCCCCAGCCTCCTTGAGACAGAAGGGGGCTCCCCAAGGCTGTCAGAGCCACTCTAGGCCATCCCCACCCCCTTGACCCCACTGTTCCCAGGGTTGTCATTCACAGTGACAAAGCCCTGCTGACTTGGTTCTCAATAAATAAGACATTTATTGATCTTAGTTCAAATTGGTCCAGATAGGCCTACGATATGTCACCCCAATGTAAGCTGGACCCTTCGGACACTTGGTCTAGACAGAGTACAATCTCATGCCCTGAACTTACATGTAGTAAAATTCACTCTTTTGGGGGTGTAGTTCTGAGATTGAAAAAATGTGTACAGTCATGTAACCATCACCACAGTCACAGATCTAGAACATTTCTGCCATGCCTTTGTTACCAACCCCTCCTCCAACCCTACCCCTGGCCAGTGTTGATCTGTCTTCTATCTCTATGATTATGCCTTTTTCAGAATGCTGTACGCATGGACTCACATGGTATTCAGCCTGTTGACTCTGGCTTCTCTCATTTGGCAAAATGCATTTGCATTTCATTTATGTCACTACCTGTATCAGTAGTTTGTTCATTTTTATTGTGGAGTAGTGGTGTGGATATATCACAGTTTATGCATCCATCAGCCGACAGACAATGGTTGTTTTCCCATTTGAGACATTTATAAATAGAACAACAGCTCTAGCCCATCATGTACAAATTTTTGTGTAAACATAGGTTTTCATTTCTCTTAAGTAAATAAGTAGAGTATTTGCTGGGTCATGTGATAAATGTGTGTTTATAAGAAACTGCCCAACCGTTTTCCAGAATGGATGTACCGTTTTCCAATCACATCAGCAACATATGAAAGCTTCAGTTCTCTATAGTCTCAATAACATCTGGTATTGTTAGGTTTTTGTACTTATGTGTTTTTAATTTTACCTATTCTTTTTTTTATTTCAGAATTTTATATGTGTACAATGCTTTGGTTACATAAATTGCCTCTGCACCGCCCATGTCAGAGCTACAAGCATGCCCATCTCCAGACAGGGCACATCACATCATTAGGTATGAATTTACCCAGCCCTTCCTCCCCACTCCCAACTGCCTGACACTCTATGAATATTACATGCCATATGTGCACATTAGTGTTGATCAATTAGTACCAATTCAATTATGAGTACATGTGGTGTTTATTTTTCCATTCTTGTGATACTTCACTTAGTAGAATGGGCTCCAGCTCTATCCAGGATAATACAAGAGGTGCTAGATCACCATTGTTTTTTATGGCTGAGTAGAACTCCATGGTATACATATACCACATTTTGTTAATCCACTCATGTATTGATGGGCACTTGGGTTGTTTCCATGTCTTTGCAATTGCGATTTGTGCTGTTATAAACATTCTGTAGCAGTATCTCATCGGGGTTACAATTTGAATTTCCCTAATGGTTTAAGACACTGAGCACCTTTTCCAGTGCTTCTTTGTCATCCATATATCATATTTGGGGATGCATCTATTCGGGTCTTTTGCCCCACTTTTTAAGTTGGGTTATTTGTTTTCTCATTGAGTTTTGAGAGTTCTTTATATATTTTGGATAAGAATCTTCTATCAGACATGTATTTTGTAAATATTTTCTCAACAGATATTTATTTTAATACAATTTATCCTCTTCTCTCCATTCGGAATACCAGTCTCACTTGTCACCATTAGCCTGGCAGGGTTATAAACATGCAAAGGACGCTTTTGTCTTCATTTTCTAGAAGAGAAGAACTGAGACACAGATATGCTTTCGCAAGCCTGCTGCTTCCACTATCGTAGAGAACTAGAGCCAAGTACAGGACTTGATGACTGAGAAGGAAGTCTCAGAATGTTTCTGAAGCTATCACTTAAAGGGCTGCCATCCAGGTAAGTGAAATTCAGCAAACCGGAATCATCGGCAGACTTCAAGGAAAGGGAAACAATATTCGTCAAATAACTACAGCGTGCCAGGAGCTGACTTAGGTCAGGACCAACAAACTGCAGCCTGAGGGTAAGTCTGATACTTTATCTGATTTTCTACAGCCTGTGAACTAAGAAAGTTTTTTGCAGATGAATATTTGAAATCGATTTGATGATGGGAGAAAATTTTAACCCCAATTAAGGGACATGCAATCCCCTCCGCAAAAAGAATTCCATTTTCATATTATAGACATGCATTTTAAAAAAAGATACTCAGTGATTATTATTTTAATATGTTATATATTGTAATAATTATTATCTTGAATTTTGTGAACGAACACATTTGTTTTCTCTCTTTTTATATAAGTACCCACATAATACTGTCAATTTTACCTCTTGGTCTACAGAGCCTAAAATATTTACTATCTGGTTCATTGCAGAAAATGTTTGCCAATCCCTGATGGTTAAAACAATCATTTTTTAAACCATTACAATTGCAGCAACTTACATTACAGATGAGACGAGTGAGGGTCTTTGCAAAAGATAAGTAAGTTGTTGAAAGTTACCCAGCTAATGACAATGGTGCAGGGATTTGGGGGGATGTGTCTGTCTTTCCAAAAGCAAATTCACAGCGGCAATCTGATAGGAAATGGAAAAGAACAAGAACCAATTCCAGTGGGCGGGATGAGGTTGTTGGCTCAGGACACACCTTCCCCAGGTTCCTGACCTTGTTTTTGACGAATCACGTGCCTGGACGTCTGGACCCAGGAACACATCAGAATAACTTCAGGATCACATGGGATTCTCAAACAACCCCAGGGACATTCTATTCTCTTCTCTCCACTTCACTGGCTGAAGTGTTTACAAAAAAATTTTAAAGCTTTTCAATAGCAAGGTTTTATATTAAAGCATGTTAGGTAAAGCCTAGTGAAGCTGTTAAGCACACGAGCCTTGGAGCGAGAACACCTGGTTCAATGCCCTGCTCCACTCTTCCTAGCCATGTGACCTTGGGCCAGGGAACTCAATGCGGGTACCTCGATTTGCTTATTTTTTAAATAGGCCATAAGAGGATCTATTCATGGGTAATAAGGTATAAATGAGTTAATATTTGCAACAAGATTAGCATAACACCTGGCATCACACAAGCACTTTATCAGCATATATTAAATAATAAAATAAATGCTCGATTAATCGGAAAATTAAATCTGCAGAAAACACATCTCTTTACTTTCTAGTTAATCAGAATTGTCCTGTATTAAATGAGTCCCGAAAGACAGAGTCAAAGAAGAGAAACTTGAAAGCAATAGCACTGCCTCAACTTCCCCAACATGATCATTCTCTGGCAGGGGACAGAGAAGCATGAGGAGCATGTATTCCGCCACCTTCAGCCAAGGGACACACTCCCCAACTCTCTGATCTAGGAAAATGACCTGGATCTCACCAAATTACAATTATTTATAGCATGATTCACCCAGAAAAATGCAGCCCATTGGTGACATCATGCCCTTTAACGTCAGGAGAATATGTTTGTTTCTACATTTCCCCTCCCCGGTTTCGGAAAGCCACACTCAAGTGTACTCCTGCCTAGACCCTAATTAAGATTCTCCACCCTCCACCCCCACAACACACACACAAATGGTACTCAGTGCTGCTAAGGGTGTGAGACAGACATTCTCATACCCTGTCGGTTAGGAAAAGCAATCGAGATATTTCCATCAAGAGCCTTAAAGATATTCTTAACCAGAAATTCCACTTCCAAGAATATGCCTCAAAGACGTCGAGACGAAAAGGATGTGTATGCCACGGTTGTGGGTGGGAGTTGTAGAATTTGAAAGGGAAGAACTTAGTCTGACTCACTGTGGGAATTGCCTGGAAGGTGTGTGGGCATCTGAAATCAGAGGGCAGTGGGTGGCGCATGTCTGAGGGTCCTTTTGTGAGCAAACCTGCCACCAGTCTGTGCCCACGCTGTAGTGCCACCCGCTACAGAACACCGCAGTGCCTGCCCACACCCAGTGCAGGTCACCCACTTGTCACAAGCTTTGTCTACCTGAGTCGATCTGGGAGCCAGACCCGACTCCACCCTGGCTAGGACACCCTGGGACACACTCTGCAACCTGTAGGTGTGAGGCTTGGCTGTGCCTTCTGCTCTAGCCTTTTCCTCAGCTCAGTGGGTCTTAGGGACCTACTACATGAGAAGGTGTCTTAAAAGTAAAATTTGTACACAAATATGAGAGATTATTATCTATATCCACAAGATTTCAGAGTCTTTTAATCTTCTTAGGTTAGATTCTCAGATACCCTAGGGTGTCTTGAATTTTTTGTAATAATTGAAGATAATTAATCTTCAATTAACTGGATAATTAATCAACAAATAACTGGAATGCTACACTTCTAAGGGAAACTTTCAGAATCAAGTAGGGGACCCCAGGTGAATATTGTTAATATTGGGAGGTACGGGGGGAGGGTGGGTTAGGACACTCACATATTTAACACAGAAGAGAAATTTGCGTTTGGCGAAGGTGATCTCATTGAGTCAATGAGAAATGGCAGAGCTGGGATTTGAACCCAGGGCGTCTGACCATGAATCAGAGTGCTTTCCCCAAACTGCAGCTGGTCTTTCGTCAGGGCTTAGCATTTCCGTGTGCTGTTAGTCCTCGGCTGCACAAATGTTCCAACTCACAGATAAGGTCATTTAATCTGTTCTGTGATCTCTGGAGCCGCTTGGGAAATGGAAGAGGAATTACCCAGATGCGTCATTCCGTGTCAGCAGGTGAACTGTAACAGAGTTTTTATTACTATTTCATTATTTATGTATTTGTCAAAAACAAAACAAAACAAAACAGAAACAGAAAACAATGGCAATAACTACAGCAGTGCCCGGCCTTGGCGGGGGGTGTGTGCGTGCATTGGTCTCACACTCTCACACGGCCACCCTTTCTCTGTGAGATTTAGGGCTGGGGACAGTTGGTGCAGAATTTTACTTCAGGAATCTAGTGGCTGCATTTTGGGGGCTGTGTACACGAGAGAGAGTAAAGACGCTGTGTGCATTATCAAAAATGTGCCGCCTGCAATGACTGTTCGGTGACCCCTGAAATCCTGGATTTCTCTGTCTTACCCTTTTCACTTTCTTTTAAGTAGAAAAGGAAATAAATGTACAGCGACCTAGGACTCCTAGTCCTCGGTTCCATTCGCCACAGGTGCGCAGTGTCCGTGTTGTCCTTTAGTAAAGTGCACTCTGTCTTTACTGGGGACCTCCCCAGCACTGCTCATCCTGCCCTCCAAAGCCCTCTCCTTTCCTTCTCCCAAGGCTGAGGAGGACATTGGATTTCTCCTGCACTTGGCTGTTGACGAAACTCATGAGGGTCTCCCAAGGAATTGCTCCGAAGCGTGTGCCACGCACGGCCTGGGAGAACTCAAAGGCTCTCAAACCCATATAGCGCAAATCTCTTCCAACATGGCGGGATCTTGACTTTTCAAATATAAACTTTGAACTCAGTCTTGATCCCACACGAGAGAACGCAATGGTTCTTAGCTTGGGTTGGCCCCCACAGCCCCTTCTCTGGGGGTAGCAGGACCATCCCTGGGCTTCTGTGGGTTAACTTCATGGAAATGAGCCTGGCCAAAGGGGCAGAGGTCATCCCCCAAAGAGAGGCCCTTTTGTGAAGGATCTCGAATCATACTCTAGAAGGGTCATCTGGGTCCCTGCTTCAAGAGGCTTTGTCTCTGTTTCTGAGCTGGGGTCGTAGAGGGAGTCTGTCCACTTTTACTGAGGGTGTATTACATGCAGATCAGAGGTTCCACGTAGTGACACCAAGGGGTCTAAGACGTGGTCCCTGACCTGTGGAGTCAAAAATCTACCTGGGAAAGTAGCAATTAAGTAAAGTCCAATAACAATAATAAGGTAAGAAGTGGTTTTATGAGATTACTCTGGAGCAGCACTTAACACCTTGCAGGGTATAAGGGCCCGTTAAGGTCTATGTCTTTGTGGCTTAGGCTGCAGTGTCAGTTACTGCCACACCTGGGACATAGTAGCTACTGAATGAATGCTTATTTAAGGAAAGAATGAATGAACCTAGGTACCCACACCTCAGACTTAATGATCCCATTAAAATTCAGCTAACATATGTTGAGAACTCACTACAAGTTAAGTACTATGTTTTTGCATTTTCATGAATGCTTATCCTCCTAAAAACAATTGGAGACAAGTGTTTTGTGGAGGAAACAACTCAAACTCAGTGACTGGACAAAAGCACACATAGCATGTGTCTGAGTGGAGGTGGGATTTGAACCCAGGTCTCAGGCTCAGGGCTCCTTTCAGCACGTTGCTCTGCCCTTCCTTCAATTTCAACCATAGAAATTGATTTGCTTTTATCTCTTTTGTGCTGCTTTTTCCTCTCCCTCCCTCTTTCTTTTCCTTAGGAGACAGCCCTCTCCTGAAACTGTGGGTTCTATTCTCAATTTCCTGGACCATCCAGAAGGCCACTGCCCCTTAGCTGCAGATTCTAAATAGAGGTGCCAAGTCCCATGCTATGTGATGGTGAGGGCCAAGCAAATATGAGCAGAGCCCAGCTCCATTGCTTTCCCTTCACCAAAACGCATTAATAAAGTTAATTAGTATTGACCTGAAAAAAAATCCGAACAATAACCTCCTGGCATTAGGATCAAATGCAATGAAGCACAAGCAATAAAAACTCCATTACTGCTCCCTTCCCAGGGACAGATCCTCAGAGCTGAGGGGGAGGGGGAGGCTCACAGCTTCCCAGAACTCTGCTCCATACCTCACTCTGGGGCCCTGTAGCTGAGCTGGGCTGAGCCCCATGTGGGATTACGTTTGGTTAAATGCTGGACTCCCAGTGGCCCACTCCCAGTGGCTTGGGCTGTTACCAGTATCTATAAAAACCAAAAGAGACGCTGGAGGAGGCAGAAGGCCATTGGAGACAGAAGCTAGTGCTCTGCCAGGCGAGGCTGGTGGTTTGTTTTGGTAGCTGGAATGGTGGGAGATAGGGTCAAGTCCATTTTCTTGTTTAGGAAAAGATTCATGGTCTCAACAAGAAGGCTAAGGTTTGGAGCAGGACTCCAGGGGCCCAAATAGCAGACGGCAAACAAAAGAGGCTGCTAGTCACGGGACCACCTAAGTCCAGAAGGGACAGACAGAAACTCAGGGGATTGAACAACCACATGCCCGGGACTCTCTGGAGATACTGAAACCTGGCCTATGGCAATAAGAATATTCCAGATCTCATCCTCTGGCGGGCCAAAGTGACTAGCATATTGCTTCCCTCTGGTCAGAATTGGAGACACTAGGCCAGTGCGTGAAAGTCGACACTGACCCCACCTGCAAGTCGCTGCCATTTTCCCACTCACCCCCACTTTCTAGTGATCCCATTTTATTATTGGTTTCCTATCCTGTGCCAAGCATTGAGAAACCAGGATTTAGGGACACATATATCCCTAAGACACAGCATTTTCCAGCTAGTGGTCCTCAGTCTAATGGGATTGTGTAAGTGATCCACTTGGGTTCTGGCCCCTTTCTTAATCCTTCGCTCTGCTCTTATTTTCCAAGATATTCTGAGATATCAGAGGGAGTGTCCTATGTTGCTGTGGAGACTTCCTTATCTCATCGCCCACCTGGCTCTCCCCAGCCCATCACCTCCGGGGGCAGGAAGGGTAAGGGGGCACTGCTGGTCCAAATCCTCTTGGTGTCCCCTCTGTTATACACACCACATGGGCTGCCACCCTGTCCTCTGCTCCCGAGCCCCTTCAGGGGCCCATGGACTCAGAGAAATGTGACAGGAGCCGACGTGCCCGTCCTTTAGAAGGAATAGAGGCATATGCTCTTTGTATAGGTGGCCTCAGACTACAGAGAAAGGTTTGCTGAGGTGGAAGGGGTGTACCGAGAATGATAAGGAAACACACACAAAGAAAGTATCTCTTTTAGGTGGCACTTGAAAAAATACATACTTCGGCGCAAAAGTCATTTCAGGGAGATGCTTGAAAACGATGGGAAAGACCAAGAGCGAAGGGAAGGAAAACCCCAGTACAAAACGAGCTGGATGGGAGAAAGGGAAGGGAACTGCTGGAGAAAACAACAAGCCCTTATAAAATGTTTTAAATAGAGATCGCTCCCTTGTGCACTGAGGTCTCTAAAGAAGAATGAATCTGGGGATGATGTGTCGCACAGTGTGAGGAAGAGCACTGCAGGCGCATGGGTGCAGTCCTGCCTTGCTCGTCCGCCCATGTTCCCCCGTGTCTATCACATGTCCCAGGTCTGACCTGCATCCTTCGCCAGCAGCCACCTCACTGCTCTCTTTGCTCCATGTTCTCCTACGATGTCAGAACTGTTTTCTCAAAACACAGATGCAAAACGCAAGACAACCTTGAATGCTCCCTGGAATTCAAGGTCCCACAAAATCTACCTCCATTCTGCTTTCTTCCCTCTGTTCACACTAGACTTGCTATTCCTTGGACCTTTCATTTTCCTTCTCTTCATCC
>CAUYSK010112545.1:0-31561 GCA_963575035.1 Avahi laniger
TTTTTTTTTTTTTTTGAGACATAGTCTCACTCTGTTGCCCGGGCTAGAGTGAGTGCCGTTGTGTCAGCCTAGCTCACAGCAACCTCAAACTCCTGGGCTCAAGCGATCCTCCTGCCTCAGCCTCCCCAGTAGCTGGGACTATGGGCATGCGCCACCATGCCCGGCTAATTTTTTCTATTTTTAGTTGTTTGGCTAATTTCTTTCTATTTTTAGTAGAGACGGGGTCTCGCTCTTGCTGAGGCTGGTCTCGAACTCTTGACCTTGAGCGATCCACCCGCCTTGTTCTCCCAGAGTGCTAGGATTACAGGCATGAGCCAGCGCGCCCAGCCCCAATTTAGTCTTGTTAAAGGGACTTCCTCGGGTAGTACCTCGAGCCCAAGCTGGCAGTGTGTGGAATGCTATCACTACGTGCATATGTCAGTTCCATGCACCTTGCTCTCCTTTCAAGGCCCTTAAATGCCTTCCTCTAATATCTGCTCTCTGTCTGGCCTTTCAATTTCTCCTTAAACTCCTCTTTAAACTGATAATCCCTTGGAATGTGTAACCTTAGCTGATCACACCACATCTCAGAGACAGAATGTCTTCTACATGCTCTTAGGGTATCAGAATATGCCACCCTGAAATACCCCTCTTTGGCATATGGATTATTTGGAACTAAAGATCACTGAGAACCTGCAAATGCAGGAAAAACTCTACAAATAGGGCACACATTTTTCCTTTTGTAAATCAAATTTTCATTTGTAGAAATGAAGAGGAGGCTTAACAACTCTTACCAATAGATAAGACTCTTGCATCTGCATAACAACCCTTACTAAACAACCCTTCTTTACCATAATTGTTTTGGTCACTGTCCCATAACTTCTTTCCTCCACACAGAATCCCAAACTCCTTTATTTTAGCCTAAAATGGTACAGGAACCTAGGTTCTAAATACCCTTTAGAGTTGCTTTGACACACTCATTCCTCAGTGCTCCCGTGTGTTGACATGCGCCATGCACATGTTAATAAACTTCTGTTTGTTTTTCACTTGTTAATCTGTCTTTTGTTACAGAGTCCCAGCGCGGAACTGATAAGGATAGAAGGAAAAATATTTTTTTCCGCCCTTATATTTTGCTTATACAAAAATGGGATGAATATAAAAAGACAGTATCCCCCCACCCTCCCTTGGGCCCCTAAGGAATAATCCAGTTGAGCCCATGTCTTGCTGCCCTGTGCCAATGTATCAAATGTTGGGAAAAGAGTGGGCTGCAGAGGAGAGAAAAATGGAAATAAAATCATACGTATCCAAGGTTTTGCAGGTGTCGAAACCCCTACAACTAGTAATTTCTTTCTTATAATTCCAATGCTAATAATTTCAGTCAAATGGGAGAGGGGGGCATAAGAGTGAAGAGAGTATTTTTACATTGCAAATAATAGTAAACAATGGGAAAGAACCCGAATGTCTATCAGGAGGGGTGGAGGAGCAAACTGCGAAGTGGTCACTGTGTGGACCATGACGCAATCATTCCACATGAGCTTGCGGAGGTGGTAAAGCAGACAGAAAGCGCTGCTGATGGCATGCTAGATGTAAAAGAAAGGCACAAAACTGTGTGCACCGGCCACAGTGCAACCCTGTAAAATGCCCAGGGGCTGTCAAAAACTCTCTTCTTGGGTTAATTTTAGACAGGCCCAAACGATTTCATCTACCTCCTTCTCCACCCCACACTAAGACTTGAACGAATACTAACATAGTTTTGAACATGTCAACACTGCTTCCCTAGGATGACCCTGGCCACCCTTAAAGTGCCTGCTTAAAAAAAAAAAAAAAAGAAAAGAAAAAGAAAAAAAAGGAATAAGAGAAAGAAAAGAAAGAGCTCAAGGCTACTAAGAGAATTTCAGGGCTGTTCTAGTGGTTCTAGCCTACACCAGATGATAGGCCTTTGTCTTCCCTTTACTTAGAGCATTTACTAAAGAAGCCTTAAAATTGCGAATATGTAGCTCGTCTCTAACACCTCAAGGATGTCTTTCTCAAGGACCAGAAAGCCGTTTTTTGAAATGCAATTATCAGAAGGCACAGGGCCTCTGTCTCCCAGTCTCTGTGGGAGGACAGAATCCTAACTTCAGTAATCTCCAGCTAACTGACACAGCCGGTCTAACACATCAGCGCTGACCAACTGTGTAATCTTTTACTTTCCTGACTCTGCTCAGGACCTTGCTGCTTCCCTTCCTACTCCCTTCTTCTCCCTTTAAAAAGCCCAGTCACCTCTGCACAAACTGATGTCGAGTTCAGTTCACAGGGGAGTATCTTTCCTACTGCAATAGTATATTACTGATTAAAATCTGTCCTTATCGCTTTAACTAGAGTCCAGCTTTGTTTATCTTTGACAAGACCAGTTGCTAAGGACTCGAAGCCCTCCATCAGTGTGATTGTTTTAGGGTGGTGGGATTATACTCATTATAAATCATTAGGAAAATCACTCTCTGTGTTTCTGAAAAGAACAATCCCTGCACATTGCCATGAATAAATGTTTAACAAAACTTTTCTAGGAAGTGATTCTGATTTATGAATTCTGCATTAAACCATCTAAGTACATCTGTTATGCACAGCATAATGGTAACTCTTTGGGTAATGATTTCTTAGAATCACAAATGATGTATAAATTCCCAGCGATTGAAGCATTTGAAGGGGTGTGAGTATGTCCTTGGTGATTGCCTATTATACTCAAATGCTAGGTTTATATTGTGGCCTTTGTTCCTTTTGTGTCTCAGGATCTGGAAGTGCAATCTTGTGTGGCGGCAAAGAATTGCTACCTAAGAGGAATATTTCTGCATGTATTAGACAGTGTCCGCTTGTCTTTAATTTAGTGTTTTGCAATATATCTCAGAAATGATTAAAACTGCCTTACAAAGAAGGTAGGAGGAAAAGAGTTTGCATTAACTTCAAGTTTTGGTGTCCCTTATAAGACCTGGTGTTAGAAGGACTGACTTTGGGATCATACCTCTCACCTTTCACCTTTGACCCTTCTCACACCCCTTAACTTGGAGTTGCCTGAACACAGCATATGCTAGGATTCCATGGTTTTATTCTTTCTGTACGTTCTAGTCTCTTGCTCTTGGTGTTTTGGCTCTCTGATGAACTTTTGATGGCCTTCAAAACCAAGTCTGAGCCTGACTGTGTTGCGAGGCAGTGCCCAGGTCTGCACCCACGAGCCTCATCGGCCTCCTCTCGTCCAGCCTCTGCTGCAACACCAACGGCTTGAGCACACTCACTTCCAGTCCTGGTGGTGTTTGCATTTGTTGCTACATATAACTTCTCACAGGGCAAGAAACATTGTATCCCAATGTCAAATACTATTTCCAGTACAAACTCAGGATTTAATAAGCGTTATGGGACAAACTACCGAAGCTCTTATTGTTACCAGAGATTACCTGATACTAAAGATTGTGATCAAGAGCTGGGATTTAACTTTTCTCTCTTTCATCCAATACAGTGCATATATACATGCATGTGTGCACACTCCCTTCCCCAGAAATGAAGATGATTTAGTCAAAAATCTGTAAAAATTCTGAAAACTACACACGTCTGATCACAGGCTCCCACCCCCTCTGGCCTGGACGCGTCGAGGCGGGCTGCGGGAGGAGGAGCGGAGACACGTAAACTTACATTCTGCAGCTGGACGTGGCTCTTCACCAAGTTTTCTGACTTTGTCATTGTGCTGGACACTTTGAGACTGTAGTTTTTACCATTTTGCGGCACTTTCAGCTGCTCTTGGATTTGTTTAGCTTGTTTCCTGCAGGTATAAATAAATATGTGTATAAATATTTGCACAAATTCATTCTATTCCTACTTTTTGAGGTTTATACATTCTGAACATCTATATTTGTTATTTGCTAGATAAACTCAGTTAACAGAGGGAGCCTTTCGCTCATTTTCAACCCCACCAAGAAATACTTCCAACGTAGAAAGAGCCTGGTGTCAGCCACTGTCATCCGGGACTCACACTCAATACTATTTCAAAGGCAGAAACGTAATGTGTTGTCCTGGCCCCCATGGATGCAAGAGGCCCCTGTCCCTACGCGCTCAGCTGCAAAGAATTCAAAATGCTATGGGAAAGTGACTAGAGGAAATATTTGAGACTTGGGTCTAGTGGCCACATAGAACATATTTGCAAAGTTACATTTACATTTGTACAATTCAAGTATGGTGAGCTTAACTACATGACTTGCACATGTGCTGTAATGTGTATATTTTCTGTCTTTTATAGTTTAGAAACAGTTCATTTATTGTCAACAACAGGCCAAATAATAAATATAGTTAATTCTTTAAATAGCTAGCAATTACTGATTAACGTGCCATACATCATTTTAAGTGTTTTACATGTATCAATTCTTCTATTCTTTGCAATAATTCTATAGGATGAGGCAATAATATTGCATCTGTTTAACAGCTGAGAACTGAGGCACAGAGAAGTTAACCCATTTTCCCAGGGTCACATAGCCAGTAAGTGGCAGAGCGTGGATTTTAACCCAGTCAATCTGGCTACGTACTTTAGATTCTCAACCACCAGTCAGAACTGCCGAGCCGCTTGTCCACGGTCTCATGGTTTCTAAGAGGGAAAGTTAAAATTGCTGTAGGGTTTTGGATTCCAAGTAAAGTGCTTGTACATGTGGAGTGACTGCTATTTGTGTCATTTGGTCCCTGTATCAGAAGGACGAAACAAACCACTGCCTTATTAGCAGTTCTCTCCCGGCAGCTTCACAGCAATTATATACATATCCTCGTAAGACCTGGTACTCATATGTAAACAAAAAGCTTTGCAGTGTCAACCTAAATAACAAACAAAAAGGGGGACTCTCTAAGAGAAAATGATATTTATTCAGGACTAGACAGTGCAAGGGAAATACTAATATGAGAGCCACAGTAAACTACGTGTGTATTCCAGGAGAGGAAGAAAAAGCTTTTTAAAAGAAAAATAAGAAGGATTACGTAACGGGTTTGAGACAGCCATCCCTGGTTACAAGGATCAGTAACAAGGGTGGCAGCGGTGCAAGCTGACAGGCAGTTGCTGAGCAGATATCCTTGCAGAGGCACTTTTTTTCTGTAAGGTTGTGATCCCCTTTCTGTGATCTTACGGTTTTTGCAGAGTCTTCTGTGATAGTTCTCGTTGTCCGTCATTTGTGCATAGGAATTCTCCTTCAGGGCCTTCCGTGGCTCTATTTGTCAAGGTTTTGAACTCAAATGACTCCACTTTGATTCTGACCATTTTCACGGCAGAATTCTCCCCCTGAATTTTGCTTTTCCCCCAAAATGCCTGTCAAGGATAAAGCCATTCATGGGGTACGTGCATAGTCTTCTGCAGTGAGCTTCTCCACCCTGCAGAGCACGGGGTCCGGTATCACAGGGACTGGCGTTTTAATCCCAGTCTGCCATCCATTAGTTCTGATACCCTAATGATTTCCTAAATGTCCTTGAGCCTTAGTTTCCTCATCTGTAAATGGATTTCATAAGAACTATCTTCCCTGGACACTGTGGTGACCACACACGGGAGCACAGGCAAAGTGTTCGTCTCTTTCCCTTTTCGTCATGCAGCAAGCTCTGTCTTATGAGCGGATGCTGCAGAATTAGAACACTGGCCCAAAGATAAAAGAAAAGATTGAACTAATTGCATCTTCACAAGCAAGTCACCAGCATTGGCTGCAAGATTTGGAAGCTTTGGGCATCATTACCCCTTTTGAATTCACAACACCAGTGTGGTGTAGCTCTTTTTGTTCAAATATTTCTTTTATCTTTTCAATTATTTGAGGGACTTTTATCCCTAGCACTCTTAGTTGCTTTAATCCAGTTGTAATAATCTATGCACTCCCTTCTAATCTAATCTGTAGCCTATTGTTAAAAATAAATCTATCGTATCAGCATTTTAAGAAGCACATCACAGCCACAAAATTCGATCAGGTATTCATTCGTGAGGGCAATGGTAAGTTGGTTCTAGCTGGGCAAATCATCCTGAAGCATTTAGAGGGTACCTGGCACAGAGCAAGGACTCAGTTACTCTCCTAAGGATTAGACTGGTAGAAACACTAACTACTTTTTCAATAATCCAATTCAGGGCACTGGAAATATAAATTTTTAAAGGAATTTTCCTCATAAAAATATCTGATGGCATTTCCTAAATCCTTTTATAATTTGCATTCCTCTTTAGCCTCTTCTCACTCCAGTCCTGACTCACTAACATTCCAGGATAAGTGGTCTTTTCTTTCTGAGCCTGCCTCCCCCTCTCTTCCATCCCTTGCCTCAACCATCCTTCTCCTCTCACAAACACACACTTTGTTGCTCTGTCCCCCTTCCCCCAGCAAATAGGAGCTGAGGAAATTAGCAGCATCCGATTGCAATACCATTAACTCTCTCACGAGAACAGTTGCTCTGGGGAGGACAAGATGCATGCATTGCACACTGGAACCTACTAGCCCAGCAATATCAGTGTTGGAACTGTACGGTTCATTGAGTTTTAAGTTTCTCTGGCCCAATGCATTAGAAAGAAATGAGATGCAAGCTGTGGAATAGAAGACATCATAAACTTGTTGGCAGACCTTATTTGTGGTGCTGCAGATTGGGTTCCTGGGGAAGAGACCCTGAGATGGAGCTAGCATATAGGGTTTTTATTAGAGAGGGCTCTTGGTATCTACAATTGTGGAAGCAAAGGGTGGAGAAGGAAGCAGGATTGGGTGGGGGGAGAAGTTGTGATGTGATGCAGGCTCAGTGAAGACCTCAGCAAAGCCCCAGGGAGCTCTGAAGCTGGCATAGCCTTGCACCCCAAGTTGGGGTAAATGTCCAGGTCTTCAGAGCCCTACGCTGACGTGTCATTCGCAGTGAGCAATCTCAGAACAGGACATGAGATTGAGAAAGGCGACTCTTCACAACCGTCTGCTGGCAACTCTGGGACCGAGACCTCCACGGCCAAAGAGGATCACAGCAATGTATCAGATACCTCAATGCCTGCCATTAGGAGGCTTTTCTTGAGATCTAAAATCTCTTACTTTGGAACCTATAGCCAGGGGCAGGCTGCTACCATGTCTGTATTTTACTGGTAACTTCAGTCCTTCTTTATCTTCCTCTGTTTTCCCAGTTGTTACAGTCACCGTCTCAGGTTCAGCCTCCTGGCACATCTCTCCTATCCCAATTCTGGTTTCAGAGCTGAATCGTGTGTTTTCAAAGTCTACTAAGAACTCCTACACCCAGCCTTATCCCTCTTACCCATATAAGTTGAAAGTAAAGAGAAAACCTAGAAGAATTCATAGTTGCCATGTGAGCCGTATCAGCTGGACTCGAAAGGCTCCATTCATAGTTCTATTAACTATATATAAGAACACAGAAGTTTATGGGGAGTGACAAGGGAAGAATTTCTTTCACTTTGTATTTTATAGCTGTTGTGGGTTCAGTTAACCGCATCAGAAATCCTCCAAATTCAAGGTGTTCCTCGCTTCTACCTCATCACGTTGCCTGCCTTCACACTTCGCTCAGGCGTACAGTTTGCTGTAACATTCCTTCCAGTGAAGTCACGCCATGGCCAGGTGACAGTGGAATGGGGAAAGGGTCAGAGTGGCAGGATCCTAGGGATTACGGGAAGCAGAACGTAAATGACCAAGAGGATGTGAGCTTGGAGGTAAGTCTCAACTCTCTCTGGGCAGGAACTTCACATCCCAGTACGCCGAATGGAAGTTCAAGTGAGTTTAGTTGGATTCCAGTGACCAGTGATAAATAAGACTTAGAATCCTGAAAGGCTTGAGGCTTCCGAGCTAAAGTCAACGAAAGTGTATACATACAAACTACTTTATTTTATGAGTAATGGGGAGGCCACGGTAGTGTCTGAGTGCTGTGCTCTCCCCAGAGTTTTGGGAAAGGACCTAAGGATCCAGAAATTCATAAAATAAATTTGTTCCAGGGTGTTATAAAAAAAAAAACTATACTGCTTTTAGCAATATAAATTAGGTGCTTGGTGGGGTTGTGGCCTTTCTCTCAAGCAAAGAAAAGTAAAAAGAAGACCAAGCCTAGAAATCGTACTAGAAGAAGGAAATACACACTTTAGGTCTCTGATGAACAGTACAACTCCAGTTGGAAAAGGCTTCAATTTGCATTATAATTTTATGATTTTTACATTCATGTATTGACTGATAGATTTTTTAAAAGATAAAAATGTGTCCAGGTTGGCAGGCAGAAAGACAACAGTATCCCAGTTGGTGCTCTGACATGGGCTGAGTCCTCTGAGCCTCCACGATGAATCTGCCGATGAACAGTGTTTCCATTAAACACTCTGACCCCTTGCTGAGTCCCAGGGGTTGATGCGGGTCTCAGAGTCCACTTATTGCCCAGAGAGTCAGAGATTGACGGCCCTGAAGATGGAAGCCCCTAGTGATCCAGCTGTCCTCTGCTCTCTTGATTACCATAATCAGTCTTTCATTTAAATGTGGTACAACTACAAATTACACTCTAAAAATAAGTGATTAACTGCTTCTTCACAGTAATTTGCTTATTGTTAAATGCACAATTTCTTTCTCGTCCGTAGCCCTGGTGAGGAGACCCTGCTATCACCCTGCTGGCTGTGATTACCCGTCTTGTGCTCCAGTCCAGGCTTTTAATTTTGTAGGTACCCAGTCCTGGTGTGGAAAACCAGCAGGTGTTAACAACAGCAAGATTGCATTGAGTATTTACTCTTTTAAACGCTATGCTGTGCCTTTTGCAATATTATCCCATTTAACCCTTAACAAAATTCCATATGGTGGATTTTTTGTGTGTGTTCATATTTCACCACAAAGAAAACTGAGGCTAAGAGACATCATATAATTTGCCTAATAACACATAGCAAGTCATTTGCAGCCTGAATCCAGGTATGGCTGACCCGTGTAAAACCATGACCGTTATGCCAGATGCCTCCCTAGGAAACACAGAGTACCAGGGCTGCACCAGAGAGGGCAATTCGGAACTCACTCTGAGCAGTTTAACCATCTAGCAGGAGGACTATGCGAGCCAATGTGGTATAGTGGTTTAGAGCCGGTAATTTAAACTAGAACTGCTGAGATTCAAAGACCTCATCTATAATTTCCTACTCTGTGGCTTTGAAAAAATAATATTTTAAAATAAATTCTGATATTGTTTGAAAAATGCGGTAGAAATGTACAACTCTGATTGCTGTGGGACATGGAAACTAACACATAAAAAGCCTAGTGTGCCTGGCAAAGAGGAAGTGCTCAAAAATTGACAGTTACAACTGTCACAGCCAAGAATTGCCTTGGAAATGTGACAGCTAATGTAATTTGGTATCCTGGATAGGACCCTGGGATTTAAAAAAATACATTAGGTAAAAAACTAATTAAATCTGTAAATGTGAACTATTTAGTAGTATTGCATCAATATTGTTCCATTAATTATGACAAATGTATCATAACTATATAAGACATTAGTAATATGGGAAGCTTGCATTTGGGGTCTACAGAAACTCTCTGTCCTATTTTTGCAGTAATTCTGAATATCTAAAACTATTTTGAAATTGTTTATTAAAAAAAATAGTAGTTACTAATTCTGGATTCATGCCTGAGTTTCCATTATTTTGGAAAATCAAAATCACAGTTTTCTTTAAAAATCAATATAAACAACATACAAGCAGGTATCATAAAGTATATTTGAAAACTGATCCATTTTTAGAAGAGTAAATGGGTAAAAAAATACAGGTCTAACAAAAAGCAATTCCACTTTGGCTTGAATTTCAGACAAGCTGTAGGAACAAAATCTGTGCCAACTTCTTAAAGCACAAGAAACCATGGGGCTAATGTTTTTATCTGCATTTCTTGTTTTAGGTGCAGATTACATCATTTCCATGAATGAAGTACCTCTATCAGGGTACATTTGGAAAAAATACACACATACATACATACCTACATGTGTGTGTGTATATTTATGTGTATATGTATATTTATTCTACTTTTTAGTTAATAGTAAGCACCTTCATCTACATAAGGTCTAGTTTCTTGGAATGGGAATTTTAGGGCATATTCAAAATGTGCATACCAGCCGGTGAACCGAAATATATTTTTTTAGTATTCATGTTTCATATTTGGCCAAAATCTGTATGAATATAAGGTTAAAACAGTTGAAAGGAAAATCGTGATTTTTTTCTGTATTTTTTTTCAGAAAAGGCTAGATAATGCTTGATAATGTTCAGGTCCATGGCAGTGCCCCATCTGATCCAAAGATACCAAGCCTTTAATACAGGTACATAATTAATTGTTGCAAAGAACATATAATGTTCAAGATCCCTGAGAGGAATGATCACTGTGTGCATCATAGTGCACGATATAAACTACACACACGCATTTACACGTATGCACATACCTGTACACCCTCACCACAGTCTACAAAAGGTCATAGGTCACTTGCACATGTTGATGGACCCATTTGCACAAGATCCCTCTCCTTGAGCAGAGATTGAAAACCTAGAGAAAGACAAAGTGCTTTCTCTGATAAGTAACCTTGTAATACTTGAGAGAATGGTCTTACTTGCTTTTGAAGTAGAATGCTGCACAGAGCATGCCCACGATGACAATCCCAAAGATGATACATGAAATTGACAGCACCTGCCTTTGATAAACTTCTTCACTCTCTGTGAATTTGAAAAACAGAATTAGAATGGATGCCAGCAGGGCACAGCAGCAACAATCTTCATCCTTGTGCTTCTGAGCTGGTAGGAGGCTTTCAAAGTCAACTTTTTTGTTTCTGTCATGAATAGGAAAAAATATGAAGAATTTATTAAGATTCAACTTCTTTGCAAAGTTCTATAGAATAACTAGTTGCTATTTTTTGGTGTCTGCATGACTGAATCGGAACTCACACACAGATACTGCAACTGTAACGCTTATTATCAAAAGACATTCTGTGACTTTGGGACTTAGTGGGGACATACCCTTTTGAAATTATGATGGTGTCTCAATTAATCAGCCAGAGAGACAAATACATATGCATCTGAATTTTCCTGTGCCAGCGACGTCTTCCAATTTAGTTTTCGAAATGCTGATGCCTTTTCTGGTTCTGATTTAGTTCTCGACTGTCAGTTTCCTATTCACCCTCCTACCACTATGATTGACGCCATTCACGGGAAAAAAATTCAACATGCATGTGAATATTTTATTCACCCACTCTGTGACCTCCTCAGTAATCAATGATCTGGCACAGTAGAACTCAGCCTCTATTACCAAGGTCATATCTTATAGCTTGTCAGAGCAGAAATGACAATAATTCAAAAGCAAAGATTTCATTCTTGAGCCACTACAACTTATACTCTTGAATCTTTTTCCTGAAACATGTTGACAGAAACAGTTCTTCCATCTCATTAAGATCCTTGTACCCATAGAACCCAGCAATTTATCTTTGTTAATTATCCGCCTCTTGTCTTTATTTTTCTGCTTATATGCATAGAGACCATCATCCATTACAGTTATTTACTCTCTTGCAAATATCTCCAATGCATACATTCTCTTCTATCCATTTGGCAAAATTATTATACATGAACCCAAGAAATTGCCTTCTCCCTACCTCTACCTTGAGCAGCTTGGAACTGAGGGTGATAATTATAATTATATCTAAACATAGGTGGAGAATTGATTTTTGACAATGATGCCAAAGTAATTCAACGGTCAAAGAGTCTTTTCGAAAAATGAAATTGCAACAGTGGCATAGCCTTATCCACAAAAATGAACCTTGACCCTACCTCATACCTTATATAAATATAAATACAAAAAGGATAATAGACTTAAATGGAAAATTTCAAAGTATTAAGTTAGAAGAAACACAGGAGAAAATTTTAGTACCATGGGTTTGGCAAAGATTTCTTAAATAAAATACAAAACATACACACTATAAAATGTTTAAAAATTAATAAAATGGAAGTCATCAACATTAATGGCATTTGCTAGTCAAAGACACCATTATGAAAATCAAAAGGCAAAACACGGTCTTGGAAAAACATTTATAAAATACATATTTAATAATTGACTTGTATCTATAATACGTAAGAATTACTTACAACTCCATAATAAGCAATCCAATTTAAAAATAGGCAAAAGATTTTAATAGACACTTCCCCAAAGATATATGGATGGCAAATAAGTACATTAAAAGATGGTCAATGTAATTTTTATTATGAAATTTCAAACTAAACTATAATGAAATATATGGCACTTCCACGAGAATAGCTGAAATCAAAGGATCCCATAGTAACTGTTGAAAGGATATGGATCAACTAGAGTTCTCATGTACTTCTGATGGAAATGTAAAATTATATGTCCACCTGAAACAATAGCTTCACAGAAAGTTAAACACATGCCTACCTGATGATCCAGCCATTCCATTACCCAAGATTAATGAAGCCATAATTTCATTGCATACCCAAATGTTCACAGAAACTTTATATGAAATAACAAAAAAAAAAAAGGAAATAACCCAACTGCTCACCAACAGGTAAATGGATAATCAAATTATGGTATATCTAAACAATGGAATGTTACTCAACATTAAAAAGAAATGAACTGTTGATATAAGCAGCAATATGGAAGAATCTCAGAATAATTATGTTGAGTGCAATAAGTCAGACAAAAAGTGGGTACATGTTGTATAATTTCAGTTCTATAAAATTATAGAAAATAGAGGTTCATATATAGTGACAGTAAGCACATATGCAGATATCCAGGAGTAGGGAGGGAGAAGGTTTCTTTCTTGAGGAAAGAAATTAAAAAGTGACATGAGGAAACTTTTCATAGCTATAGATATATTCCTTATTTTAATTGCAGAGATGGTTTCACAAGTAAATATTTATGTTAAAAATGTAAAAAATTATTCATTGTAAATTGGTGGTTTGTCTTATGACCATTGTAGAGGCAAAAATATTAATCCTGGGGGACAAAAAAATAGGGACTACATAGAGAATATATAAAATATACAGACTATTAAATAAAACATTGTTTTTTATCTTAGCCCCCTATTATGACTATTCTCCCATAAACAATTCTCCATGTGGCAGGCAATATAAACTTTTTAATACATACATTGAATCATATATATGTATCTATATAAGTATGTATTGTGTGTGTGCATATACATGTGTGCGTATTCTACTCTTAAAGTCTCCCTATTGTACGTATAATAATACCTAAAACTCTTGATCTAAAAATCCTCCCAATAGGACACTGCTCACCCTTACCAACCACTTTCCTGTTGCTTCCATTTTGTCTACCATTTAACTCCTTATGCTCTGGACACATGTTCTCTTTCTATCTCTGGAATATTATTCTCCTACTTTTCTTTTAAAGACCCACTGATCTTTTCTTTTTTTTTTTTTTAGTCTCAAATTAAATGTCATTAGCTCAAGTCTTGCACTATGCTATAAGCTCCACTGGTTCAGAAGACCATATTCTTCATTGATTTATCATTTGACTTTCCATTATTTCCCCAGCACCTGGTGCAGCACTTCTTACATAATTGACACCACAGGACCTGTTACCTGAATGAATAAATGTCTTTAAAGGGATTCTCTGATGTAAGCTGCACATGTTGTATCAACTCTTACCCTACTACACTCAAGGTTTAGAATCTCGGCACTTCTTCATGCCATGTTCTTTCAGGCTTCAAACAAATCCTTCTTTCCTGAGTTAAGCACCTGCCACTGACCCTATCCATTCCTGAACTCTACACTCGACTCTTCGAATTGGAGCTGCTATGGTTTGAATCTGTCCACCAAATTTCATGTAATGGAAACCTAATTGCCATTAGGTAATGAAAGCTCTTCTTTCGTGAAGAGATCAATGCTGCTATCATGGGAGTGAGCTAGTTATTGCAGGAGTGGGTTAGTTATCACAGGAGTTAGCTCCTGACAAAAGAATGACCCTGGCCTGCTTTCCCCTCTCTATCTAGTGTACCTACTTGCTCTTCCTCTTCCTGTCCTGGGATGACCTTCTCCAGATGCTGGTTCCATGCTCTTGGAATTCCCAGCCCCTAGAACCATAAGCCAAATAAACTTCTTTTTAAATGAATTATCTACTCTGTAGTATCTGTTATAGCAGCAGAAAATTGACTAATTGACGGACTTTCCCATCCAACCCTGGCCTCCTCACTGTGATTCTGCACTCACAAAGTCTTTCTCACAGGACAAGGTGCCAGGAGAAAAATGGTGAAATCACTTGTCCCCTGGCTTTGGAGGAGACTGCAGCATGATCTAGTGATGCACAGATACTGCCACTGTTCATCTTTGTGTGGATTTGTGTGCTGTTCTCACTGCACGTCTGCACTGGTGTGCTGCCTGGCTTCACACTCTGGACCAGCTTCACTTGGTGCTGATGTCAATACAAGCCAGAGAACCAAGCTGAGAGCTGGCTCACAAATACAGAATTCTTCATCCTGTGACATTCTGGGTTGTTTCCCAAATGCCTGAGAAGCTTCCAGGGCCAGCTGAAATGAGCCCATGACTGGTGATGTTCCTCTACCAATAAAGTTAGTTGCAGTACTTTATATTATTAAATCCTTAGGCAAAGGAGACCCATACAAAACAAACTTGGATCAAAGTCCAAATTCTAGGACCTATTTTCTTTAGTTTCTTTTTTTTCTGAAATCATGCACTATATCCTCTCATTAAATATGATTACACATTTTATAGTTCTTTTTCTTGTGGAAGTACATTTGGAACCAATGTTTTAAAAGAATTACCCTCTCTTCTCTCTCTTCTTAGGCTTTATTTTCATTTCGATGTCTTTATTGAGGCTAGAGTATTAGGAAACAGCAGGTAAACCTAGAAAAAAAATCACATTATCTACATATCTGGGTAAGTGGAGAGGGGCAATCATGCACCCCATGGCCTGGTTTAATATTTTAAATTTGGAAATATTCCAATTACAGGGATGCAGAATGTGTCATCAAGACCTTGTTTGGGCATATTGTCATCTTACAAAATGTCATTGTTTGCACCTCCATATTTGTTAGTTCATTAAATTTTCCAGTTGAACTTGGAAACAAATAAATAGTTGTGCCAACTCTAAAGAATTCCATTTCATTTAATTGTTGTGAGTTGATGACTGTGTTTAGCATATAGAAGCTGCTCAATAAGTATTTTTTCCTTAAAAGAAATTTTATAGGAAAGAGCACATTTTATATTCCTTCTTGAAGACAATAGCCAACACCCCCTGAAAAATGTAAAGCTTTTTCAAGAAGGATATTAGAAAACTTTAGTGAAAATAGAAGCTTTTCTGAGTTAAAGATAAGAGAAACAATCACAATATAGAAGCTTCAGAAAAATCTTCCAAGTTCCCTGAAGGCAATAGGGGTTTGTTAATTACGTAGCACACGCTCTTTCCCTTCTGGTCCACTCCTTCAGGGGCCCCCACGCCCCGGCCCGCTACAGAGTCCTTTTGCTGGTTCTCTCTGTCTGCAGCGAAGAACACCTGCTCCTGATCCTACCAGCTCCACCAAAAAGGTCTTTGGCCATTTTTCTCTAAGCAAGCAATATTAAAAAGATACTAAGTGCTCATATCTCCTCTCAGTGTCCCTCCTGCTGGGAGAAATGGAATTTTTTTAGTGCCAATGTTATACAGACATCATGTGTTAAGGATGAAAAGAAAAGAAGAAACAGACATTGGCCCTCCCATCATAGGCTTAATAATCCAGTAGGGAAGATAGCTCTTAATTAAAGAAACATAAAAGTAAATATAGAATGCTGACTGTAATATATGTTATAACAAGGGGGTATATAATGCTACAAAGTCATACAATATAGGATACCAACCTGTTCATAGAGACCAGGGATCAGAGATATGAAATATAAGATTAGGAGCCAATTAGGCAAAAGAGATGAGGATGGGGAGAGTGGTCCAAGAAGAGAGAACAATGTGTGCAAAGGCCCTGTGGTAGGACATAAAATGACATGTTCAGGAATCTGGATGGTAAACAGCTTAGCAGAGTAACACAGAGGCAATGGGGATGAAGTATACAATGGACATATCAATGAACAACAGCAGGAAGTTACTGAAGGTTTGAAAGGAGAAGAATGGGATAAGATAATATTTACATTTCTATTTTCTATAATGTGGGAAAGAGATTAGAAGGGGTAAAGTTAATGTAGAATCCAGGTAGGAGCCTATTATATCAACTCAGGTAAAGCATGATGGATGTTTGAACAACAGTAGTAACAATCAGGGTGGAAAGTGAAGTAAATAGAGGTAAAAATTAGTCAAGGTGAAAATGCTTAAGAGACTAGATGGTGATGTTGTAAATTAAGCGCATGTTGGAGGAGGATCAGACTTGGAAGTGAAGATAATAAACTCAGTTTTAGAAACATTGAATTTGAAGAGCCTATAAAATATCTAAGTGGATGGCTCAAGCCTGTAATCCTAGCACTCTGGGAGGTCGAGGAAGGAAGATCACTTGAGGTCAGGAGTTCAAGACCAGCCTGAACAAACTCGAGACCCCATCTCTAATAAAAATAGGAAAAATTAGCCGGGCATGGTGGCGCATGCCTGTAGTCCCAGCTACTCGGGAGGCTGAGGCAGGAGGATCACTTGAGCCCAGGAGTTTTAGGTTGCTGTGAGCTAGGCTGACACCACGGCACTCTAGCCGAGGTGACAGAGTGAGACTCTGTCTCAAAAAATAAAAAAATAAAAAATCCAAGTGGAGATGTCAAGTAGACATTTAAATATGTCGATCTGGGCTAAGAGGAGGTGCCAAGGATGTTAATGTTTAGGGGATATGCATGTATTGAAACCAAGCATGTTAATGAGACAGGCCCAGAAAATACTCTATATTACTTTTGAGGTAGTAAGAGAAGAATTCTTAGGAGAGAGCTTTGAGGGACTCCAACATTTCATGGAAGGGCAGAGTAGGATCCTGCAAAGAAGATATAAAAGGAGCAGGCAACCAGGCAAGGTAAAAAAAGAAAAAACAAAACCCAACTACAAAACAGGACAGTACAGGGGAAGATAACATAAATAGTTTTTCTAGAGTTAACAGGCTTTTGAATGCTTTTGAGAGACCAAGTCCTTTGATTTAGTGGCATGGAGGTCACTGCAAAACCTGCATGAGCTCTTTTGGTGGCATCCTGAGTGTGGCTCCCTGTAACTGCCTGGGTCCTCGGTATCTTTCATGCACTGCAAGATACTTTCTCCAGAGCTACCTGTCTTCTCCCACTTCACCTGGATATAGAATCTAGAATTTCAGGCTAACTCCAGAAAGCAGTGAATGCCTGGCTTGTAACTAGAGTCTACTGTGAACTTCAGTGTGAGGCAGTTGTGAGGATTGGATGAGTTTCAGTACTTGACTCAGAGTAACTATTAAATATTAGCCTGAAACATAAAGTTGCCATGCGAGGGGTGACAAAAAGTGTCTGAATATTGGCAATTTAATTTGGTTCTATCTAATATATATTAACTTATCATTATATGGATTGTCAACATTTTTGCATTCTACTTTTTAAAAGCCCAGATAGACTGTCAAGTCATTTTTGAGGGAAAAAACAATCTTGGGTTAAATAAGAATCAGCAAAGGATTTTTAGTGTCTCCCAGCTCGTCCCCTGGGGCTTTGCATTTTCTTTCATATACAGGACTCACTCACCTATGTGTATACAAGCACATTTCACACTGTAAAGGATGAAACTGGGGGAGGTAACATTACGGTGAAATTTCAGCAATTGACATGAGAGCAGTAGAGAAAATCCTTTGGAACATTCCCTGGTCTGGGAATGTTCCCTCCCCCTTAGGCCACCTCTCCCAGGGAGCAGTGTGTTGGTGGTTGTGTACACCTGGCTTCAAACACCAGCTGCCCCTGTTCTTATCTTCTTTTATTTATTGTCCTTACCAATAAAATATTATATACTTCACACATTTGTTTAGGGATTAAATAGGCAAGCACAAAAATAAAATACCTAGGATAATACATGGTATATAATTGATGCACAAAATGCCAATGTTCCTTTTTCTCCTGAAGCCAATGTTCAAGTCAAAAAGGGCCTTTACAATACTCTACTCCTTTATGCAAAACTAGGCTTAGCCACAGGCAATGACTTGCTAACTCTGGGCTCTTGGCCAGGCCAAGAATTTATTTTTATGTCATTATTTTTTACTCATGATTGCTTGTACTTCTATTCTTAGTAAAACTGTATTTTTCAACTAGTAAATTTGAATTTGCTGCCCAGACATTTTGGAGCATGTAATGCAGGCAGTCCTCCTTGGGGCATGAGTTCTGTCCCGCATACTGTCCCTAACAGATAAACAAGTATGTGACGTATGTAATATTTTCCTGGTAAGGAGAAAGGGTAAGAGAGGATAAGAACAGTAGCAGCTGGTGTTTCCACACAGGTACACACAAAACCACCACAACGCTCCCTCAGCGAGATGAATTCACAGGAAGAAAATGGCTCAGGCCAGGCCACCAGGCAAAAGGGTTTTCTCCACTGTTCTAATGTCAGTTCCTGAAATTTCACCATAATGCCGCCTTCTCTAGTTTCATGCTCTCCTTCACTTCTCCCTTGAAGAAGAAAAGTGTGTTCCTTGTCCCTGAAGACACAGAATCCTTGGAAAGCCTGGCTAGAGTGATTTCCTTAAGTAGGCAACTGTAGTTCAAATCCTGATATGTAACACGGCCCCATGGGAATTCTTTTGGAAACTGCAATAGTCTCTAGAATTCTCTGTACAAAGACTTGTTAATCTGTACTACATAAAAAAAAAAGTTACCAAAAGAAAATCACAGCTGTAGTTCCATTATACCATTGCTCTCTGGAGCTCTCTACGGTGAAGACAGAGGCGTGTGTGACCCCACTGGAGCAGGACCCCTGTATCTGCGAGGAAACGGGAGATGGTCTAAAAGGCACCTCCATGTCCCTCCAGGTGTGGGGCCCTAGAGTTCTGCTGCCTTGTGTGAACATTTGTTTTTACCACCAGTTTTAATTATGTCTATAAGACACTGAGCTCAAGTATGATTTTCATAAATGTGCTGGTCTCCAACTAGCGTGAGGTTTAAGCGCACACGCGTGCACACACACACACACACGCATTTATAAGTCAGGAGCAAAAGTCTCTCCACCTGGACAACTGCATACTCGACATATGCAAATCAGACCCTGTGTGGTGTCACTAGATATCAAAATGAAAACATGATGACTCTGATAGTTCATTCTAAAAGCCAACCTAACAATACCTCCTTCTTATCCAAGTATTCATTATCTGAAGCCTGCAGTTAAGACTCTACGTAGAGAAGCAAAAGTCATCATAATACAACAATACTCAATAACGAACCCACAATTTATGAAATTAGTTTTCATTCCAGCATTCTTCCCTGCCTAATTCTAGCATTTATTTCTATTCATCAAGTCAACCTTCTAATGTGTAGGTCATTCTCTCCCTAATGGTTGGACTCTGACTTTTTGTCCTCATTTAAACTGGATTAAATTTAAGTGGATTTAATCCAGTATTAATTATTCTTAGATAAAAAGGTCCTCCTAAATTTTGTTTTTAAATATCAACAAATGCAGGGGATAGATTCAAATATTAGGAGATTATAAGAAATTAAAAATGAACCTTGATCAGGAAAGGAAATGAAAGGAAGGAGAAAAAAATTCAGAATATGTGGGAACCAGGATTTGCCTTTGTTAACTCCAAGATAAAAATAAAGACTTAAATGGCCTGATAAATGCATTAAATATGTGTCTCCTACAGGTAAAAGAGATCCTGGGACAAATGAAAGAGACCCTCACTCTAAGATCAATGAGACCAAACACACACTGGCAGGGTGAGGCACTGAGAGAGTGTATTACAAGGACAGCAGGAAGATAAGAGCCTGTTCCCTGATCCTTGCTACGGCTGACCCTGAGAATGCTTCCAGCCCAGCCACCCACGTGCAGAGCAGTGGAGACCAGTAGGAGGTACTGAAATGCTCCATGTCTTTTATACTGCTTTATTTCTACCTAGAACCCTCCCCCTGCCCTTCTTTACTTGTAGTTCCCACTATTATGGATTGAACTTTGTCCCCTAAAAGATATCAAAGCACTAATCCCAGTACCTGTAAATATGACCTTATTTGTATATAGGGTCTGCTATTGTCTGAATGTTTGGGTCCCCCCAGAAATCATGCTAGATCTAATAGCCAATGGAATAGTACTAAGAGATGGGGCCTTTGGGGAGTGATTAAGTTGTGAATGTTCCACCCTCATGAAAGAGATTAGTTCCCTTATGAAAGAAGCTCAAGAAAACTCCCATGTTTCTCCCACATTAAAGACACAGTAGGAAGGTGCCATCTATGAAGCAGAGAATGATCCTTCACCAAATACCCAGTTTTCTTGTACTTCAATCTAGAACATCTCAATCTCCAGAATTCTGACAAATAACTTTGTATTGTCTATGAATTACACAGTCTAAGGTATTTTGTTATCATACAGCCCAAATGGAGCAAGACAGGGTCTTTGCAGAAGATCAAGTTAAGGCAAAGTCATTAGAGTGGACCCAAATCCAATATTACTGTGTCCCTATCAAAAGGGGACATTTGGACACAGAGACAGACACCTCCCTTCCCCCGGCCCAGAGAAAACAACATGTAAAAATGAAAGTGGTGATCAGGACAATGCTTCTACAAGCCAAGGAACACCAAAGATTGTCAGCAAATCTCCAGCAGCTGGAGAAGAAGCATGGAATGGATACCCCTTCACAGCCCTCAGAAGGAATGAACCCTGCCGACACCTCGACCTTGGATTCTAGCCCCCAGAACTGTAAGATAATAGAATTCTGTTGTCTAAGCCCACCAATTTTTGGTATTTTGTTATGGCTGCCCTAGTAAGCAAATATGCTCACCAATTCCCAAAATCAGAGTAAATACTATTAAGTCTTAAAATTTTTCACGAGTTTCCCTTCTACATCCCTTTTGCACCTTTTCCATAACTTCATGGTCTTGTACCAAAAATACACATATCTGTTTCTCAGAAGCCCCTAAAGGTCAAGAATATTATCTTTATTTCTGGGAGGCTGCACCTGGCTAATGCTGGCTTGGCACTGGGTAAGTACTCCACAGGCCTTTGGTGGACTCAACTGCGCTGGGTAGCTGGGCCAAGGACATTTACCAGTGGGTCCTCTACCTGGTGGAGTAATGAAAAAGGCAACAATTTCTTGGGGAGGGAGGAGGGTTCCATTTATAGCAGGGATTCATTCTGTTTCTCTTTGCAGTCGACTGTGGAAGGGTACCTTTTAAAATATTTTGAAAAAGTAAAATAATTACAATAAAATGTTGACACTCCATATTTCGTCTCCATGCAAAATGCTTTTAGATGAGCACTACACATTAAATTAGATATTGAAGGGGAAATACCAGTTTAAATTCATAACACACTTATTCTCAACCTATAATTTTCTTTTCTTCCCCCACATCCCCCACCAAATATAAACCTTCCCCATAATAATCCCTTATCTCCTTCCCTCCTTTCCCAAGCAGTACTGCTCTGGCTGACTGCAGATAAATGAATGTTATAAGACACATTTTGAAAAACAGTGAAAAGCCCTGGTCTTCTCATTCCTATGTCTAACATGCAGTGGCTTTCCAAGTGCTATTTCTTCCACAAATTATAAGTAAAAAGCAAACTGCCTCAAAATAAATCTATTGGCAAGTTCTCAATGCTGAGGTAAAACCAGTCTGTGGCTTCTGATTTCTCTTTTAAAAGGTCTGAGAACCCCTTTAGTCCTGAACCTGTAATAACTGTCACCCAATCCTTGCCCTCAACCCCAGGTTTTATCACTTAGGATTCACTGTTCATTGGCAAAGTCACATTCTAAGGGCAAAGTATGTGTGACTTGGAATGATAAAATTCCATCTTCTTGGCAACAAGGAGAATCTGACTTAATGGTTTATAGGGATCTTACAGCTTTGACCTATTTTGATGCAGTGGGAAGTCCAACCCACTACAGACTTTTCAACCTCGCCTCACAGGAAAACATTCAGGCCCAAAGTAACACACACCCCTCCCCAGATAGGTGTAGTGGAGCTCTACCTCCCTCCCCCAAGTGAGATTGTAAGCTGCAGGAATCCAACTCCTTGGCCCCAGGTATTAGTGGTGATCCAGCCAGATCTATAAACAGCATTAGCAAAATCAGCTCTCTGCACAGCTGCTCAGGCTGAGACTCAGCCTTGTGCCTACTTGCTCTTCTCTGGTGCATGTTATAACTGTCCCTCAGAGGCTATCCTGAGTCAGGTGGTATCAGAGAGCATAGAACAGGCCTCGGGGCTATAGGCAGTGGTTCTCTCCCCTGGCTATACATTAAAACACCTATGGAGCTTCCCAAACATATCAATGGCTGAACCCTACCCCGGGAGCAGGAGATCTGAATCTCCAGCACTGGGACTCTGGATCTGTCTGTATTTTTTCAAATCTATCTAATGTAGCTACGGTCAGGTGAGAAACTCTGGTCCAAAAGTAGAGTTTCCAGTCTGGACAACCATAGCCCAGTAAAAATGTAATGCAATCCAGACATACAATTTAAGTTTCCTAAATTTGTTAGTAGATACAGTAAAAGAAGAAAAAAATAAATACATAATAAAGAAGTTCACTTTAATTATAAATTTTATTTGATCCAATATATCTAAAATAGTATCAGTTCAACATGAATGACTATGAAATATTAATGAAATATTTTACATTTTTTGTACTAAGTCTTTGAAATCCAGTATGTATATCAGACTCGCAGATCATTTCAGGCTAGCCGTGTTTCACGCGCTCAGCTATCATGTTAGTAGTTACCATATTGAATAATGCAGGCTGAGAATCAGATGGCATAGAGCTGTTTCCTCTCTGACTATTTATCTGACTTTGGCAATTTTATTTAACGTATCTGTGAAAAAGTAATGCTGCTCATAATACCCTCCTTTGTGTGTCATCAGAAGATTAAATGAAAAGCTTTGTATAATGCATTTACTGAGCACGGTGCCTGGCTCATTTTAGGTGTTTATAAAATGTAATTGGTTTCTAGTATATTATTTTTACTATTATTTTAATGTGTCATGATAGAGTTTGCTAAGAAAATCCATTGTGAAAACTGGATTTGAGAGAAAACATTTAATTTTTTTTTCTTTTGCATAGCACTTTTTAAAATTTCAGAATATTAAGGGGGTACCAATGTTTTAGGTTACGCGAATCATTTTTGTTATGCTTGAGTCCTGGCTATAGGTGTGCCTGTCACCCAAATAGTGTTCATAGTACCCATTAGGTTGGTTTCTTCCCCTTCCCTCTTCCCCCCTCCACCCTGGTTGCTTTCCACTGAATTTTACTTCCCTCTGTGCACAGGGGTGCTCATTGGCTAGCTCCAGTTTTGCAGTGAGTGCCTGTGATAACATTTAAATCATTTGAAAACAAATGATTTCTAAGTCCTCATGTGCATAGGGAAAATGAAGAATTAAACCAGATACTGTAATCAAACTCATTGGTTTCAGGCACAGTCATACTGAAGTTCCTCAAATAATAACAGTAATAATAATAATAAATATTATTAATATCAGTGCTGATAACATTCAACATAGTTTAGTTTGAATTTGGTTTCTGAAAAAAATGATTGTAAGGACATATATAAACTACAATTGGAAATAAAACAGAGTTGATCCCTCCCCTAGGACACTTTGCTGTTCCCAGTCCTCGCTGCCTGCTTTGGTCCCCTATTTTTAACTATTGGCTTCTTCTACTTGCTCATAGTTTGTTTTTTTCTTTTTTTCAAGTTTATTTATTTTTTAAATTGTCATATAAGATTGTATGTATTTTTGTATAGAAAATGATGTTTGAAGTAATACACTTTGTGGAATGGTCAAATCCAACTAACTAACAAATGCATAACCTCACATAGTTATCATTTTTGTGGTGAGAACACTTATCCACTCTATTCACATATCTCAAGATACAGAATATCATCATTAACTATAGTCACCATGTTGCACAATAGAACTCTTAACCTTTTTCTTCCTTTCTAACAGCAAATATGTATTCTTTACCAACATCTTCCCAACTCCCTCATCCCCTAAACACTCCAGGCTCTGGTAACCATCATTCCATTCTCTACCACCATGAGATCAGCTGTGTTAGATTCCCCAGATGAGTGAGATCATGCGATATATGACTTTGTGTGCCTGGCTTATTTCACTTAATGTAATGTCCTCCTGAATCATCCTTGCTTATAGCTTCTATTTCCCCAGAAATCTAGCTTACTCATGGCCTTGTCTGACTGTGTCTCTCACTTCATATCAGAATGTCCTTTCACTTTCTGCCCCTGTTGCTAAGTGGCCACGTCTTTTATTTTTTCAAAAGTCAAATTCTTTCCCTTCAAAAAATAAACTTCATATTAAAATGTAACACATATACAAAAATGCATAATTCATAAATTTATACCATGAGGACATTTTACAAAATAAACATGTATGTAACCAAGACTTGGATCAAGAACGGAACATGACCAGTACCCTAGAAGGAGCCTGTATTCTCCCTGTTAATTACTAATCACCTGGTCTACAAATGTAACCACTAACCTGACTTCGAATACCAAAGGTTAGTTGTGTCTATTTTTCAACTTTATGTAAATGGAATCACACCATATGTTCTTTTTATGTCTAGATGTTTTCATACTCAGCATTATGTTAATAAGATTCAACCATGTTGTGGCATGTAGCGATGGCTCATTTATTAGTATCTCTGTTAACCTGTTTATTAAAACACACAATAAAGTTAAAAATCCTGGGCATTTTTTATGTTAGTGTTGGTAGGTCTAACTCATCTTTTCGGGTGGCTGCATAACATTCTGTCCTGTGGTGAAGTCATGTGGACATTTATTTTATTTCCAACTTTACATTACTACAATCCTTGCTATGATCAAGAGCCTTGTGCACTTGTGGTAACTACACTTTAAATAGGATATTGTGCATCTGTAAAGGATGCAGAAAGGACAACAAGGAAGGGAAAGAAAGGAAGATAAAAGAAATGAAATAAAATGCCTCATTCTGATATTCTCAGTCTGACAGCTCTCCAACTCTTGACCCTATATTAATCTTGTCAATTAGCCCCACCTGTATGAAAAATGCCAATCAGCATTCCCACCCAAAGTAGAGGTCTCACTGGCAAACGTATTGATTTATTCAGTGACAGGGGACAACCCAGATGTCCTTAATTCACCAATATGAATGGAAAATCCTGACTCACTGGGTCTATGAAGAAAAATTTCACAAGTTCCCAGAGTGTGAAGTGGGATATGAAGTGTTGACATAAACGTATCTCTAGGATAGAGATGTAAAATCGCAGACACAGCCCTGCACACCCTGTCAACACTAGTTGACTACGGGATGAGATTCCCCCAGCACTGGATAGAAATGCCTCCACTGCTCTCTGGACAACAGTGTCATGCAGCCGCCTACCATGCCCAGCTTTCAAGGATTGGGAACTTTCAAATTTGAGAGAATTTGCTTCTTTTATATTTGAGTTAGCCAAAGCTCTTTTCCCACTTGAATCATGAATCACTTAAGGATTTCTGGAAGAAGAATAGACAGTGAGAGAAGAAGGGAGGCAAGAGGGGAGAAGAAAGGAGAGCAAAGAACAAAGAAAAGAATGGAAAAGAAGAGACAAAGGAAGGAAGGGAGGAGATAAGATTGGCTAAGAAGTGGGAAGGAAGAGAGGGGAGGAGGAGGAAACAATTATTTAGCTAGCACCTATCATTCTTCCTGGATCACCCTCTTTGCTGAGGATCACAATTTCTCGCCTAGTGATCTTCCTTGCCCTTAGAAATGTGAGTAACAGAGTTGTACTTCTCCCATTTAGAGAATGAATTGCTCAGTTTGTGTAAAAGGCCATGTAGGGCAGGGGTCTCAGGTATGGCAGACCCTCCACTGTGAGCTTGTTGGACAGAGCAGCCAGTGTTACGGCATCATCTGGTCCTGCTGAGTTTGACTATCCACAGAGAGCCCCGTTGTCAGAGGTGGAAAGGTCCAACATGTTCTTTATTCCATACTCACACACTTCCTGCTCAGGGTGGCAGCAAAGCCAGCTGTTAAGTTTAGTACCTTACCAATGTCCAAATCTCGAGAATGTTCAATTAAAGAGCCCAATAACTTCAAGTAGAACGAACATTATGGCATCAGGACAATTGTTGACACGTCTTGCTTGAACTTATGGAAAGAATAAAAAACAGGTAACATTTCAATCTAGCTAAATTGAGTTTACCAAATTTTCATCATTGCTGTTAGAGATATTTATAAGTTAAACTCATATTAAGATAGGACCAACATAGGTATTCCAACTCAAGTAATTGTCATGGCACCAAAAAAAAAATGAAATAATTTATTGGATGCTGTCAAAACTATACTTTGGGTCCAATTGATATTCTCTTAAACATTTAATTGCTTACTTCATCAAAGACAAATTAAATAATATATGTTCTCCTTGCAGAAAAGCTGATCCCACTGGAGGAAAAAACATGAGTGTGGTAACCTAATCTTGGAACTTAATCTGGAGTTGGGGATGGAAATGGGACGAGCCCGATCCCAGGCTTACTCTCCATAAAGGCAAGGGCAGCATGAATCATAGTGTGTAGGGGTGAAGTCAGAATTATGAAGCAAATAAGCTGTGCTACTAAATCATCAATCTCAGACAGCCACCATAGAGGGAAAAAGAAGATAAAAGCCATAGAATGAAATCAGTCGGGAAGTAGGTAAAGGAATAAAGGGAAGGAGATGGAATCTGGAATGCTGAGGCAGAAGATTTGGAGGCATCCCTGTGGTCCTGCACATGGGCGCGTGGGAGCTGAGATTGAAAACCGATTGATGCAAATGTCCAGTGATGATCCTACAGGCAGGATAAGGTGGAAGAATCTTATCTTCACTTCACAGATGAGGAAACTAAGGCTCAACTTAGGAGGTTAGCGTAACTACTTAGGACGAACAGACCTGGGACTCAACACGAGCCCTCACTTTTTGGTTAGCCATAAATCTTTGCTCTTTTCCTAATCCCTCCTCCACTCCTGAGGCAGTTGAAAGGGAAAACATCCATTCTCCCTCCTGTGCTGAGAAGGCAGACTGCACAGGATTCCCATGCAAACCAGAACTGAACAAAAGTAGAAACATAAATCAAGAAAGTATTTTATTAAAAAAACAAAAAACAAAGCAAAAAAAGAACTAGCAAGAGTCTTGGCCCACAGGGAGCTCAAAATCAAATAGAAGAGGCAATGCAGATTTAAACACGCAATAAGAAAAGTTTCAAGAGAGAAATGGAAGCTGGGATGGAAAGTGAGGAGATCGGAACTTCCCCTATTTAATATTTAATGATCCTGCAGGAGACACTCTGAGGAGTACATAATTAACTTCTTTCTCCTCGTGTTCTCAGGTCTAAAGATCCTAAGACACATCCCTAAGGTTATACAGTCAGAAGGTGAAAGGTAGGCCCAAGACACCAACCCAATTGTGCCTGGCTCCAAAGTTTAAGCATGTCTTGCTCTATTACCTCCTTCATTAACATTTATTTAACCTTGAAGTCAAATGGAAAGTACCTCAAAAACAAATTTGTTTTATCAATAAGGAATGGATGAATATGTAAATGAAAGTTGCCAAGGTTGCTATTCCTGCTTATGGAAGAAAATTAGATCAGGCATGGCTCCTAAATTTTTAGTCTGAACAAAAATCAGATGGTATTGTGGATACTACTGGATGGCAGGAGGGGTGCTTGTCCCTCATGCTCTGGGCCTGTCCACACCTGCGAGCCTTTTCTCTTACCGTTGCCTCCCACACTCTGCTCCAGGATGCTGTCAGTTCTCCATCTTCCCTTCACCCCCAAGTGACTGTACATTTTTTCCCTTCTGCCTGGAAAGTCCTCCCTGCTACTTTCATCCCATCCACCAAGCTAGAAGCATATCATTTAGACCTAAAATTTCCATGAGGAGGAAGCTTTCCATCATCTCCCACCCCCCACAGTTCCCATGGGTGGGTGGGGTTTCCATAGTTTGTGCTTCCAGAGAACCCAGTGGGGAAAGCTCCATTGCAGCAATTATCACATTGTGCTGTAACCACACTATTATCTATCTTTGCTTTAATCTGCAAGCTTCTTGGGAGTTTTGCTGTTTTGTTCTCATACTTTGAAAGAAAATCTGGGAAAAAAACAAAACAAAAAAAAAAACAACAACACAATGTGAATACACCCAGACTGGAATCTGAACTGCCACACACAATAGAGACATCTGGGAAATTAAGACCAAGTGTTCATGAACCTGTGGACAATATAAGCAATCAAGTTTCTTGAGGAACTCAGTAAAGGCAGGTTATCTACCCCATTACTGGGTTTGTTCAGATCCAAAGAAATACTCATAAGTCTTTCGACTGAATCCTTCCAATTGCAAGTCTCAGTATCGCTGAAGTTTTTCAGCATCCCCGAATACGGACAGTCCTGTTTATAAAGCCCATTCATCAAATGTCTTTTTAAATTTTACTACTATTGCTAACCATAGTAGGTATGTCATATCATAGCCTATTCTATGTCACAAATATTACCGGCAGCACTGCAAAGACTGCAAATAAATTGCTACAAAAGGGGAAACTGTGAATAAAAAACTGGCGTGCAGGTTCTACCAACAATGCTGAGATACAAAGGACACTCACTTCTCTTCTTTCTGTCAATGTCCCCTGCTACTACTCATGCACCTTATTACCCTGAGAAAAAGTTCACAGAGTGACATTCTGGATGAATCCAGCAGTTGAGAAGAATCTAAAGCTACAGGGAAGCTCATGCCTCCAAGGAGGAGACGTACAGAAGTTCTGGATCTCCTGTTGCCTCTACAAGTTGAGGCAGCTCAGGCAGGGGGTCCCCATGAAGTGAAACATATCAAAATCTCTTTTTGTCTTATTACACAGAGAAAGTTCATTTCTATTGGAATCAAATACCACGGTGATCACTTATAACATGTAGGAAAAGAAGACAAACTTGTAAAGAAAGAACAATTGTTGAAAGAATAAGTAACTCACAGTTAGAACAAAATTTAGCCAGCAAACAAGCCCATAGGCACTATTTGCAGATCTAACACTTGGGAAGAGAAATCTTGTATCTGGGGATTGTTTTAAATTTGCTTTCTAAAAGGTAAAATGGTACTTGCATCCCTTAGGACACAGAAATGACAGCCCAGTTTTAGAAAGAGTGGCTCAAAGAACAACTTTATTGTAGGAGAGAACAACAGAGCTGAGACAGTTGTCAAAGCAGAATGTATTATGTTTCCTACCACCCCACTCCCCCACCATTAGCATGCCAGCTTCTTACAGGGTTGGCAGGAGAGAACATTATAATTCTGATTTTCAGCAAAATGTCTACGCCTAAGCACATATGCACGCTTTGTGTGACTGAAGTGCCATTCCCATCATTTCTAGGAGAAAACATTCCATTTTATAACGCTAGAAATCTCCCCCAAATGCATGTGTTTGCTGATGATTGTGAAACATCAGCTCTCCTACAGGCAATTCATGTTTTGTCTCCACTTACGATAACTGAATGTCTTGACAACAGAGGAAGCCCCTTGCAAGTCAGTGAAATCGGGCATTCTCAGGATTAGTGAGCTGTGCAGTACGGGCAACAAGGGAAGACACATGTACCAAATGCGTGTGGCTGTGATGGGGTGTGAGCCCAGCACGAGCGCACACGCACTGGGAAAGATCGGGGGTCAGCAAACTATAGCCCAGGGGCCAAACACAGCTGTTTTTGTAAATGAAGTTTTATTGGAGCACAGCCACATCTATTTGTTTGTATATTGTCTACGGCTGCCTTGGCATTACAACAGCGGAGTTGATAGTTGCAGCAAAGTCCACAAAGCCTAAATATTTACTATTTGGCCCTTTAAAGGAAACAAATTGCTGATCACGAGAATAGATAAAAATAAATTCAATAAGTAAAGATTCCTTTGTCATGAGATGTATAATAGAAATGTAAATAATGTATTTCTTACATGGTTGGCAATTTTAAGTATTTTTTTTTAATTTCTAAAACACCCTTTAAATTGTCACAAGAATAATTTTAGTTTCTTTACTGCACTGGGTAAATAAGGAGGCTGCCAGCCTTTGGAAGCCACCAGCCCTCAGCACCAGCTGGTAGACGAGGGCTGTGTGATGTTTATGTCTAGAGCTCTGTGCTGGGAGTTCAGCTTCTAAGGACCCAGCCTTGTGGTCCAGCGGGGGCCCCGAATACATGCAGATGGGTGGTGCTGTGAACTCTTCAGGTTCAAGCGCTCTGCTCAAGCAGCAATGGTGCTGATGAACTGAGCCAACCAGTGTCTTTCCCAGAAAACCAAACTGGAGACCAGAAAGATAATGGAGTTCAGTTAGAATTGAGGGGAAGATCTGAAAAATAAAGAAAACAAGAGCAATAGCAAGACAGAAGGCACTTAGACATGCTCAACGGATATCCGACCCAAAGGGAGTTCCGTTTAGCATTCTTCCTAAGTCATGAGAGGAGAACTGTTTTAGTTCTTCTAGAGCTATACCTTAATGCTATCCCAGACTCTGCAAAAGAGGCCAGACCTCAAGGTTAAAATCCTTGTGAATTTAAATTTCTTATTTTTCTCTTATTGCTTTAATTAATGTCCCTGGGGTTTTGTTTTGTTTTGTCTTGTTTATTTTAATCAAATGAGCTTAACACACAGGTATTGAAACAGGAACACGTGTCTGTCAGGAATAATTACTCAGCATAACAAATTGTTTCTGAGACAAGGTGGCCAGCCTGAAGAAATGTAAAGGAAAGCAGAATGACATTAGGGGTGTGATAGATACTTCTTGGACACCCAAGCAACTATCTTTTTTTTTTTAAATTTCAGGATATTATGGGGGTACGAACATTTTGAATACACATTATGACTTTGCCACACCCAAACCATGATTTGGGGTGTGCCTTTTCTCCCCTACAATGCTCACTGCGTCCATTAGTTGTGAGTTTACCCCCCCAACCCCGTAATCCCTGGAGAATATTACTATCGTGTGAGCATCATAGTGTTGATCAGTTAGTGCCAATTTGATGGCAAATATATGCGGAGCCTATTCTTCCGTTCTTGTGATACCTCACTTCGGAGGATGGGCTCAAGTTCTAGCCAGGAAAATACAATACTGTTGTTTCTTATAATTGAGTAATATTCCATTGTATACATATACCAAATTTTAATAATCCACTCATGAATTGACGGGCACTTGGGTTGTTTCCACATCCTCGCAATAGTGAATTGTCCTGCCATAAACATTCGGTTGCAGATGTCTCCATTATAGAATGACTTTTGCTCTTTTGGGTAGATCCTTAATAGTGCTATTGCTAGATCGATGGTATTTCTATTTTTAGCTCTTTGAGGTATCTCCAAATTCTTTTCCACAGAGGTTGCACTAATTTGCAGTTCCACCAGCAGTGTAAGTAAGAGTGTTCTTGTCTCTCCACATCCTTGCCAGCATTTGTTGTTTTGGGATTTTTTGACCAAGGCCAGTGAGGCCAATCTTACTGGGGTTAGGTGATATCTCATTGTGGTTTTGATTTGCATTTCTCTAATGATT
>CAUYSK010112546.1:0-13516 GCA_963575035.1 Avahi laniger
AAAAACAAGCAGCGCAAGTACTCACCATCAAATTGGCATTAACTGATCAACACTTAAGTGCACATATAGCAATAACATTCATTGGGTGTTGGGCAGATGGAGTGGGGGGAAAGGATGGGTATATACACACCTAATGGGTACGGTGTGCACCGTCTGGCGGATGGACACGCTTGAAGCTCTGACGTGGGTGGGGCAAAGGGAATATACATAACCTAAACATTTGTACTCCATAATATGTCAAAATAAAAAAAAAATTAAAAAAAACAAAAGCAAGAACAGCATCACCATAACCTTCTTTAGAACCTAGACTAGAATTTGCAAAGGAAGACTTGCTACTGCCTTGCCTAGAAGGTTATTTATTGTTTTTCATCCTATGCGACATGCTTCTCAACTTGTAGAGATACATCTATCAATAGGCCACAAAGACTTACCTGGTATATCTCTAAACCATTTTACCATACTCCTCTCTTCATCACAAGTCATAAAGATTCTGGCAGGGATGAGGGTCCACAGTCTGTTCTTTCTATAAGCTTTACTCAAATTTTCTCAATGGCCCATGCTATGAGATATTTCTAGCAGAGCCCCCGCATCCATCCCTCCCTGCCCCAGCTATCTATTAGCAACTTGAATTAAGAGCTAATATTTATTGAGCACCAATTATATCTCAGGTACTAAGCTAGATGTTTTCCATACATCATCTCAATCAATCCACAAAGTCTTTATGAGGTAAGTGCTTTCTTATTTACAGCTAACGTTAAGTAACTTATTCAAGGTCATTCACCTAGTTAGAGACAGGAATTGAACTCAAGACATTCTGATTCTGCAGTTTGAAATCTTACTCCATCCCTACTCCATGATCACAAAGTTTCAGGGAAAGCCAAAATGACTCTTCATGAAATGATAAAAAAAAAGGAGGTGTATTCCAGCAGTGAGTTTAAATAGAAAGGCAAAGAGAGGGCCTCTACAGAAGCTCCAATGCATAAGGTACAGATTCCTCTCTACAGTGTGCACTAGACCTAGAAATTTAATCTTAAATAAAGGATATAAACTTCAAACATTCATCATCATGTGTATCTATATAAAGCAATTAGCAGATACAAATTGTGGCTTAACAAAACAACTTCACAAATTGTCATTTTGGGCTCGTATTGGGATCCCCAAATAAACAAAAATAACAGCTAAAGACAGATTATCTCAAATTTAAATTATATGTATGAAATATTTAGGATGCTTTTTAGTCATTTTAAAGCTCATGGTTAAGGGTTAATAATATCTTTGCAATTTGATTGTGAAGAAAGAATGTGAATTAGCTGGCTGTGACAGTCTTATTCCCTAGTAATTATATAATAAGCTTTCCATTAAAAAAAGCCTACTTTGAAACAGAAAACCTAAAGCAAATTTATCATAAAGAGATTTATTAAACTTGTAAATCACTCTACCTATATTATCTATTTAAATACTTACTTCCAACTATTAAACATTAAAGTAAAAATATACTATTTTGCAATCTAATATACTTCTGTCCTTAAAATATATTTCCACCTTTAATTTCTTAAGTGATATATTTAGGGATAAATAAACAAATTCCAACTTATTCATTAAGAGCTTAAAAATTAATGTATCTACTCCTGATGATATGATCCCAAATTAAGGATATAATAACTGATGGTGTCCAAAATGAATCACAAACTAAATACAAATATTTTATAGTTTCAGAAACAAATTTTGGCCCTGATTATTATTAAAATTAACTTTATTCTTGTCAGTAGAATTTCTAAAAGATTAAAAAGATTAGACTTTAAGAAGTAATAATAAATGATTTTTAAGTTAATTCAATAGATCACTAAGTTGAATATACATACATGAATGGGGACAATCATAATTTGTTATGAATAAATTTGTGCAGTTCAACTGCTGTACCGCATAATGGTCTAATAAAGAAGACAAATCATATTATTTAAGAGAGTGGAGATCTCCCAAATGACAATAGGTTGATTCTCCTCTATCTGAAAGGATGAAAGACTAGCAGAGATATGTTTAAAGGCTACGAAATCACAAACTATTTAGATAGGGTACTCAAGAATATATTCACTAAATCTTAGAATTAGGGACCTTTCATTGGTGCCTGAAAGTAGTTTAAGAATAAGTAAAATAAAATATAGTTTTATACAATAGGTAAAATTCTTACAGAACTCATTATCCCAAGAGAATATATTAATAAAAGACAGAGATGATACATTTAGGAGAAAATATGAATGTTCAGACCTTGACATCATGGATGACAACCATATTTCCTACAAAATCACTGAGAACCATTGTTAAGTCAGAGTACTGGACTGGATGAATCAGTGGTATGACCCAAAATGACCTTCTTAGGCTTCAATGCACAGAAAACAACATATATAATATAATGATACTATGTTACATTTTGATCCTAAAGGACACATTTTCTTTGTCTGCAATGAACTATTATTTTGTTTCCTTAAAGTATGGAGATAAAGGGTAAATATACCACAGAAACAAGAAAAGGATAAGAGGAGGAAGAATAGAATATTACTTGCACCTGCTGATAATACTTGCTTGGTTAGATTAGAATATAAAGTTCACAAAATAAAGAAAATTAGAGGTCTGAAGTTGGTACTACATAGAACAAAATTTGTACATGACTATTCCCTCTCATCAATATAAAAAACCAGTAGATATTTTTTAAGAACCGTGTTAGTCAAGGATCACTGGTTGCAAAGAATAGAAACCTAGTCAAATTAGCTCAACTGAAAAAAGAAAATTACTGAAAGAATACAATGAAATCACCAAGAGATAAAGAGCAGGAAATACAGCTGGGTCTTACAGAAAATGGGAAACGTGCAATACTTACCCATCTCTCTGTGGCTGCAAGGTCTGTGCAGGTCTGCTATAATCTCCTTTCTGCTAATCAACTTATCTCTTGCTCAGGGTCCATTTTGTGGGTATCAGCTACAGTCTACAGGATTTTACAGCTTAGAATTACCCTCATATAAATTAGAGCCTCTATCTTGTACTAACAGTTACTGAGACCAGGTGCTGAACACTGTGCTAAACGCTTAGAAATATTATTTATTTTAATCACCAAAACAATCCTGTAGGGAAAGTACACTTACAGATAACCAGTGAAGGAGTCATAATCCAGACCCGTCAGACATCAGAGTTGGAGAGCTCACCTACCAGGTTACATTTCCTTTAACAGGGAATCTTACTGGCACAGCCCAGCCATAAAGGATTAGTTTCCCAAGGTCAGGTGATCACCTTGGTCTGAACAGATGAGAACAGGCATGTAGTGTGTGCATGTACAAGTGAGTGTTTATGTGTGTATTTGCTTAGGAGGGAAGGAGTGATTACATGACATGCAAGAGACAGCAAGGGGTATATTCCCCAAACAGATTCTATCAGATGGGGTGTGAGGAGTTAATAAGTGGTAGGTATCCTTGGTCCCAAGTTGATATGTACTCCACACAGAAGTAATACAGTAAACCTTTGGCTTTCAGGATATAAAAATTTCAGAAATTTAACTCTCACAATATTGATATAGGTATTTTTATCACTGCATTTACACAAACTGTATTATAATTATGTTTTTGTGTATTTGCCTCCCCCACAAGTCTGAAACAAGGACATAAACCTAAACCTATTCATTAAAACCTTAGCTACTACTATCCCAGGCACATAAGCAGAAAATAAATGCTTAATTGAATACATGAACCTAATAATATAAAGTACTGTACTTAACAGGGATCCTACAGTTTGCTATAGAAAATAATCACTTAGCTAGACAGTAGACGAGCCTACCATCTAGCATCACAATCTCAATGTTATGGGTAAATTTTGAGATTTCCGAATATCACTGGTTTTAATTGTTTTAAGATGCAAAACAGCCAATACTACACAGGTTCTGCAATTATTTAAGAACTTTGTGAGTTTTTCAGATAATAGTTTAAGACCTCAAATACCTAGAAAAGGGTATATAAATACTTGCTAAGCTACATGGACACCTCTGTTTTTCTTGTTGCTTATATATTACTTCAGAAATACATAGGCATTGTGCTTCAGATCCATCAACCATTTCATAAATATATACTACCTAAATAATACATGACAGGAAAAGGATATTATTCTTGCTTTTGTTAATTTTGTTATTATTTTACTGTAAACTTTTCCAGAGAGTTGAATATAATTTCATGACCCAAAGAATTATCTTTTTAGAGTAATAAACATTATAGAATCCATATTTTAGTTATTAAATAATATAAGAAGTTATGATTAATTTTTATATGAAGTACAGAGCCAAATGAAACTATACCGGGCACATATTATCATTAGAACAATATCTGTCCCTCCATTCAGAATTTTGTAGGTTTCATCTTGTATATTAACCCAAAGTAGATAATGAAATTCATTTATAAGAATCTCCCTTGGAATATTTCTACACATCATAATAATAGAAAGTATAAAAATAAATTAAACATACATTTAAAACTAACTTATTTTCATATTCCTTTTTATTGCTGTTTGTGATCATTACTGTCATTATAATAAAACATAATGTACTTTTTTTCAATTCCTGAGAATTTTTACATATCAGCTCAAGTTGTACTCAACAGAGCTCTGTGTTTTCTTTAACAATGCCTGCCCTCAAGGAAAACTGGTTTACTAGAGCTTAACCTATTAGGGTTTTATCAAAGCCTAACCTACCTTAAGGAAAGGAAATACCCAGCTCAGGCTCACTAAAGAGACTGAGACCTAATCACAGCACTATAGAATACTTCTCCTTCCCCCTATACCATACCACCACATTACTAGGGCTGATGATTAAGAATGAGCAATTATAGCTAAAAGAAATGCCTATTTAAGAAGTCTCTAAGAAAGCCATAAGACAACAGGAGAGACAAAAACAAGGTCACTAGAGGAAATTTTAGCATTATGATACCAGAACTACAGCTAACAGTAAACACAGCTTGACTCGCAGTCAGATAAGCATAAAACCTCACACTAAGAGCCTATCTATTTCAGTTCCTTTTTATGTCTGGGTTTCAACAAAAAATTACAATATATACTAAAAAGCAAAAAATACAGTCTGAAGAGACAGAGGAACCATCAGAACCAGACTCAGATATGGCAGAGATTTTGTAATTATCAGACTGGAATCTTAAATAATCATGATTAATATACTAAGAACTTTAATGGAATAATTGGACAACATGGAAGAACAGATGAGTAATGTAAGCTGAGAGATGGAAACTAAGAAAAAAATCAAAAGGAAATGCTAGAAGTCAAAAACACTGTAACAGAAATGAAGAATGCCTTTAATGGCCTCAGCAGTAGATTGGACATGACCAAGAAAAGAATCAGTTGAGCTTAAAGAGATGACAATATAAACTTAAAAAACTAAATAGAAAGAGAAAAAAAAGGGAACAATATCCAAGAAATATGGGATAATTACAAAAGGTAATACATACAATGGGAATACCAGAGGAGAAGAAAGAAAGAGAAGAAATATTTGAAATAATAATGACTAAGAATTTTCCAAAATTAACAACACCAAATTACAAATCTATGAAGCACAAAGAATACCAAGTAGGATAAATACAAAAAAACAAATAAACAAAAAACCAAAAGAAGCAAAACTACACCTAGGAATAACATATTCAATATGTAGAAATCAAGCAAAAAAAATCTGAAAGAAGCTAGAGGTTAGAGAACCTTATCTACAGAGGATCAAGAATAAGAATTACATGGGCCTTCCCTTTAAAAATCATGCAAGCAAGAAGTAAGTGGAGTAAAATACTTAAAGTTTTGAAAGAATAAGACCGCTCATTTAGAATTCTGTATTCTTAGATATTTATCCTTTACTTTTGATGGAAAATTAAGAATTTCTTAGACAAAAATTGAGAGAATTTGTTGCCCATTTCAGAGAGAAGGAAAATGATATGTCATAAATTCAGATATACATAGAGAAGAGTATTAGAAAACAAATAAATTAAATCTATTCTTTTTTTTATTCTTAATTTATCTAACAGCAGTTTGTTTAAAATAATAATAGCAACAACATATCCGGTGATCATAGCTTAACGGATAAGTCAAACGAATGACAGCAATGTTTTAAGGAATGGGAGAGAAGAATTGGGAATACAATGTTAAAAGATCCTAGCACTCCCATGAAGAGATATACAGTGTCATTTAAAAGTGGACTTGGATTAGTTATAAATATATACTGTAAACTCTAGGGCAACCACTAAAAAAAAGAAGTTATGATTGATACTCTAAGGCAGAAGAAAAAATGATCCACTAAAATCAGAAAAGGCAGAAAAATAGATGAAGTTAAAAAAAGGAACAGAAAACAAGAGCAACAGGCCGGGCACGGTGGCTCATGCCTGTAATCCTAGCACTCTGGGAGGCTGAGGCGGGTGGATTGTTTGAGCTCAGGAGTTCAAGACCAGCCTGAGCAAGAGCGAGACTCCGTCTCTACTAAAAAAAAAATAAGAAAGAAATTATCTGGACAACTAAAAATATATAGAGAAAAAAAAATTAGCCGGGCATGGTGGTGCATGCCTGTAGTCCCAGCTACTCGGGAGGCTGAGGCAGTAGGATCGCTTGAGCCCAGGAGTTTGAGGCTGCTGTGAGCTAGGCTAACACCACAGCACTCACTCTAGCCCGGGCAACAGAGTGAGACTCTGTCTCAAAAAAAAAAAAAGAAAACAAGAGCAACAAATAGAAAACAGTCACAAATATAGACTATATATATTAACCCAATTATATCAATAATCACTTTAAATGTAAATGGTCTAAATATGCCAGTTAAGAGACAGAGGCTGTACAAGTGAATTTAAAAAAAGCAAGACCAAACTACATGTTGTCTACAAGAAACCCACTTTAAATATGAAGACACATATAGATTAAGGGATGAAGAAAAATATACCATGCTAATACTAATCTAAAGAAAGCTGGAGTAGCTCTAGGAATTTTAAATAAAGTGGACTTCAGAGCAAGTAAAATTATCAGCAATAACAAGGGACATTATATAATGATAGAGGGTAATTATTCAAGAAGCTATAACTATCCTTAATATGTATGTACCTAACAACAGAGTGTCAAAATATATGAAGTAAAAACTTACAAAATTGCAAGGAGAATTCACTATTACACTTAAGAGACTTTAACCCCTGTCTAATTTACATAACCAGTAGGAAGAATATCAGCAAAGATATAGTTAAACTGAGTAGCACCATCAATTTAATTGACATTTATAGAATATTTCATCCAGCCACAGTAGAATACACATTCTTTTCAAGTTCTTAGGGAGTATTCCATCAAGATAGACCACATTCTGGCACATAAAACATACCTTAACAAATTTAAAAGAATAGATATCACACAAAGTAAGCTCTCAGACCATGATGGAATTAAACTGGAAATTATAACCAGAAAGATAGTTGAAATCCTTTGTTATAACACACGGCTCAAAGAAATAAAAAATATTTTTAACTAAATGAAAATGAAAACAAAACTTACAGAATGCAGCAAAAGCAGTACTTACAGGGAAATTAATAGCACTGAATACATATAATAAAAAAAGAAGAAAAAGTTAAAATCAATCATTTAAGCTTTCATTTTAGCAAACTATAAAAAAGAAGAGCAAATTAAATCCAAAGTAAGCAGAAGAAATCAATGAAATGAAAACAAAAAAAAAACAGAGAAAATTAGTAATATTAAAAGCTTGTTATTTGAAAATGTTAATGAAATTAAAAAACCCCTAGCCAGAGTAACCAAAAAAAGAAGGTGGTAAGACACAAATTACTGTTATTGGAAATAAAAGAGGGGCTCCATTACTACTAATCACATGGACATTAAAATAATAATAAAGGAATATTATGAATAATTCTATGCTCACAAATTTGATAACGAACGTGAATTGAAATAATTCCTTGAAAGACTCAACCTACCAAAACTCACTGAAGGAGAAACTAATAATCTGAACAGACCTATACTAATTAGAGAAACTGAATAAATAATTAATAATATTCCAAAACAGAAAGCACCACATATAGACAGTTTTATTGGTAGATTCTACCAAACATTTAAGGAACAAATAATGCCAGTTACATACAAGCTGTTCCAGAAAATAGAAACACAGGGAGTATTTTCTAACTCACTCTACAAGACCAACATTACACTAATACCAAGATCAAACAAAGACATTAGAAGAAAGGAAAAGACCAATTGCTCTCATTAATGCAAAATCTTCAACAAAATATTAGTAAACCAAATCTAACAATGTATAAAAAGAATTACACACAATGACCAAGTAGGATTTATTTCAGGTATTTAGAGCTGGTTCACTATTTGAAAATCAATTAATATAATTCTTCACATCAATAGAAGAGAAATATTAATAATATGATAATATCAACAGATGCAGGAAGAGTACTCCATAAAATCCAACAATAAAAACTCTCAGCAAAGAGAACTTCCTTAACTTGAAAAAGAACATCTACAAACAACCTATGGCTAATATCCTACATAATGGTGAGAAACTTGATGCCCTCCCCCTAAGATTGGAACACAAGGATGTCTCCTCCCACCATTCCTATGTAAGTGACACCATTCCTATGTAAGTAACACTGTAGTGGAAGTCAATGCAATAAGACAACAGAAGGAAATAGAAAGTACACAGATTGGGAAGCAAGACATAAAATTATCTTTGTTTACAGATCACATGATCATTTATGTAGAAAATCCCCAAAACTGATCAAAAAACAACTGGAACTGATGTAATAAGTGATTACATCAAGGTTGCAGGATACAAATATAAAAAAGTCAAATACTTTCCTATATACCACCAACAAGCAACTGGAATTTGAAATTAAAAACATAACATCATTTACATTAGCATGAAAAAAAGAAAGAAAGATGAGAAAGAAAGAGGGGAAGGGAGGGAGGGAGAGAGGAAGGGAGGAAAGGAAGGAAGGAAATGAAGGAAGAAAGAAAGGAGGGGAGGGTTAAATATAGTAAAATATGTATGAGATCTATATGATCAAAACTATAAAACCCTGAAGAAAGAAATCAAAGAAGATCTAAATAAATGGAGAGAGATTCCAGGTTCATGGATACGAAGACTCAATATTGTCGAGATGTCAATTCTTCCCAACTTCATTGTATAGATTCAACACAATCCCAATTGAAATCCTGGCAAGTCATTTTGTGGATACCAACAAACTGATTCTAAAGTTTATATGGAAAGGCAAAATACCCAGAAAAGCTAATACGACATTGAAGAACAACAAATTAAGAAGGCTGACATAACCTGACTTCAAGATTTATTACAAAGTAAACAGTAATCAAGACAGTGTGGTATTTGCAAATAAATAGACAAATAGATGAATGGAACAAAAGAGCCCAGAAACAGATCCACACAAAGACAGTTAACTGATCTCTGATAAAGGAGCAAAGGCAATCCAAAGGAGAAAAGAGAGTCTTTTCAACAAATGATGCTGGGACAACTGGATGTCCACATGTAAAAATAAAGGTGTGTGGGTCAGGGATCTAAATACCGAACTTATACCTTTCCCCAAAATTAACTCAACACGGAACATAGACCTAAGCGTAAAATGCAAAACTATAACACTTCCAGAAGAAAACATAGGAGAAAATCTAGATGACCGTGAGTTTGGCAATGAGTTTTTAGATACAACACCAAAAGTATAATCTATAAAGAAAAAATTGAGAAGTTGGACTTTATTAAAATTAAAAACTTATGCTATATGAAAGACTCTCTTAAGAGAATGAAATGAAAAACTACAGATGGCAGAAAATAATTTCAAAACTGATATCTGAGAAAGATCTTATATTCAAAATATAAAAAGAACTCTTAAAACTCAACAATAAGTAAGCAAATAACCCAATTATAAAATGGGCACAAGATCTGAACAGACACCTCACCAAAGAAGATATACAGAGAGCAAATAAGCATATGAAATGATGCTCAACATTATATGTCATTAATGAATCGCAAATTAAAACCGGATATCACTACATACCTATTAGAATGGCTAAAATTGAAAACAGTTATAATACCAAATGCTGGGGAGGATGTGGAGCAACAGAACTCTCACTCATTCCTGATGCAAACATCAAATGGTATAACCATTGTTATAAACTGAATATTTGAGTGCCTTTCTCTCCCTCCAAATTCATATACTGAATTCATATATTGAAGTCCTAACCCTCAATGTGATTAGAAGATGGGGCCTTTGGGAGGTAATTAAGTTTAGATGAGATCATGAGGGTGGAGCCCTCACAATGGCATTAGTGGTCTTATCAGAAGAGGAAGAGACAACAGAGCTTCCTCTCTCTACCACGTGAGGATAAAAGCCAGAGAGAAGGCCCTCACCAACAAGTGAATCTGCTGGCACTTTGATCTTGGACTTTCAAGCCTTCAGAATTGTCTACTGTTTAAATCACTCAATTTATGGTATTTTGTTATAACAGCCTAAGTAGACTAAGACAGACATTTTGGGAGATGGTTTGGCAGTTTCTTACAAAGCTAAACATAGTCTTTCCATGTGATCCAACAATCTCGATCCTAAAAACTTACCTCAGTGAGTTAAAAACTTATGCCCAAACACCTGCACATGAATATTTATACTACACCTTTATTCATAATCGCCAAAAAACTGGAAGCAACCCCTCCATGATCTATGTTAATTTTGTGAAAGTGTAAGGTCAGTATTTACGTTCCCCTCCACTTTCTTTTGCATCTTTTGGATGTTCAGTTGTTCCAGCACCAACTGATTGCTGTTGAATGGATAAACAAACTGTGGTATATCCATACAATATAATTCAGTAATAACAAGAAATGAGCTGTCAAACTACAAAAGCACATGTAGGAAACTTAAAAAAATAAAAAGAAAAAAGGTCAGAAAAGACCACATAATGTATGGTTCCAACTATATGACATTCTGCAAAGGGCAAAATTGTGGAGACAAAAAATATTAGTGGTTACCAGTGGTTGAGGGCTGGGGTAGGGGGAATAAGCAAGTGAAGCACAGGGGATTTTAGTGCAGTGAAACTATTGTATATGATTATGTAATAGTGGATAATGTAACATCATACATTTGGTACAAGCCAGAGAACTGCAGAACATAAAGAGTGAACGCCAATGTGAAACATGGAACATAGACCTAAATGTAAAATGCAAAACTTCAGTTAATAATAAAGTATTAATATTGGTCCATTGATTGTGACAAATATATCATGCCAATAAAAATAACAATAGCACAAACTAGGACATGGCTGGTACCTGGTCAGGGGAACTCTCTGTATTTTCTGTTCAATTTTTCTGTAAACCTAAAACTACTCTAAGAAAGTCTACTATTTTTTTAAAAAATATGCAATAAAAAATGACAAAGAAATACATTTAGACACACATACACATATTTATATATTTAAGTAGTATTTTTGTTTTCTTCTTTACATTTTCTACACTTCCAGGGTTTTGCAGCAATAGGTATTCATTGCTTTATATTTAAAAATTTTACTTAAAAATAATTATGCTAAAATTTGGCATCACCAAAATGACAATATGATCCAGTTGAAATTAAATCCAGAAAACTCTTTGATACTGTTATCCAGTTAATGTGATCTGTAAACCCTTCTTTTTCTTGTCTAGTATTAATTAGAAATAATGCTATCTCCCCTTGGGCGTGTCTTTGGAGAGAATAAATGAGGAAAGCTCTTTAAACATTAAAAATAAAAAAGAATAATATGCTAGTAACTGTTAAATAGTATTAAGGATAGGAAAAGATAAAGTTTTTCCTTTGACAAAAAGAGGGACCATGCCTGAAAAGGATTCAAAGGAACCTCTAACCAACTAACAAAGGCCAAACTTATCACAAATTAGAAACACAAAGAGAGAATTCTATTAAATCAAAGGCCTTTACAGGCCCAAATGTAAGGCTATACGGGGAAACAGCTTAAATTAAATAAAGTATGAGTCATAGGTTACCTTAGACTTTTCAACCTGGGAAGAAACTTGTTCTGTCTGAATGAATTTAATTTCTCCTTCAATGTAGATGTTTTCAAGTTTATCACTAAGAATTTTCTAGTCAATATTGATATAAAGACTATAATTAAGTAGAAATATAGCTTTTCCAAAGTTCTCTTTCATGGCAAATAGGTACAAAACATTTTCTCTCGCATAAAACAGTTCTTTGTTTCTTGCTTACTGATGGACTTTAAAGGCTTAAAAGAAATCAAACTTCTCTTCATTTACATTTGATGGCATTTTCAGTTGTTTGACAAAAATCAAGCATTGTTTAGACTGTTTGTAACAAAATAAAAACAAAAACAACTCTCAAAATTAATAATATTACTCTTTTATTGAAAATGGCTTTGATGCAGTATCTCATATCCATTAACTGGCCTCAATCAATAATCCACCTAAATACTTTGTGGTAGTACCATAGTTCCATTATAGTAATGTGTGTTTTCTTTCATTCCAGGATGACAGGGCACAGAGATTTATTTCATACTGAACTTATTATTTAAAAAAACAGATTCAAGAACAGGTGTCTCAGGCTAGATTTGAGATTGCATAAGTGAGCTTTGTGCTAGAGGGTGATAAGAACGTATTTCAAATTTTAATTGAGGAATGCCAGGCACTGGAGGCAAACAGCATGCAATTGCTTAAAATGCTAAATAAAGCCAGTTGCCAAAAAGGGCAAGCTTGCTGGTGGGTACAGCTGTTCACCATCATGCAATAAAAACATAAAAGCTCTCTATTTCTTGAGGTGTCTTATCCATGTGGTGGACTGTGGCCTCTGCTCAACATTTCAGAGCCCTGGGGTTAAGCTACCATAGCATGGCATAGAACTATCCAAAGTGAAGGAAAAGTGACTTTTTGAATATTTACCACTTTAGATTATTTACAGTTACATCTCTTGTAATTAATTTAGGAAAGAATTGACTGCATTGTTTTCACTGTTCTATGCAATGGCCACTGAGAGAAAGTGAATTCCTCCATTCAGTGTTGCCAGGGAAAACTGTGTCCAAATTTGTTTTTTGAATTGGGAAATTGGGTGGCATATTGGAAAAATGCATTGTCTCACATTCCACTGATGAAAGTGATTGTAAAATAACAAGTTAAAAAAAAAAGTTGAAGCAAAATGACAAGATAAAAAAAAATCTCAGCTTTTACCTTCTCCTTATTTCTTTCTGGTAGTCACTAGCTTAAATATAGAGAGGAAGAAGGAAAGGAGAAAGAACGATGACATTTAAAAATCCACAAATCGAAAAGTATTTTTCTGTAAGTTTATCTGTGGCTCCTAATACAAATAGCATTTGATTAATTTTTTTTTTTTTTTTTTTTGAGACAGAGTCTCACTTTCTTGCCTGGGGCGAGTGCCGTGGCATCAGCCTAGCTCACAGCAACCTCAAACTCCTGGGCTCAAGCGATCCTACTGCCTCAGCCTCCCAAGTAGCTGGGACT
>CAUYSK010112550.1:0-21431 GCA_963575035.1 Avahi laniger
TGAGTAATATTCCATTGTAAACATATACCAAATTTTGGTAATCCACTCATGGATTGACGGGCACTTGGGTTGTTTCCACATTCTTGCAATAGTGAATTGTGCTGCCATGAACATTCGAGTGCAGATGTCTTTATAGTAGAAAGTTTTGTGCTCTTTTGGGTAGATGCCTAATAGTGCTATTACTGGATCGAATGGGATTTCTATTTCTAGCTCTCTGAGGTATCTCCAAATTCTTTTCCACAGAGGTTGCACTAATTTGAAGTCCCACCAGCAGTGTAAGAGTGTTTCTGTCTCTCCACATCCTCACCAACATTTGTTGTTTTGTGATTTTTTGATAGAGGCCAATCTCACCGGGGTTAGGTGATACCTCAAACTTAGGCCCATTATCCAAAGTGAGGCACCGCAAGAGCAGAAGAATGGAATCCATTTGTACTCGCCATCAAATTGGTACTAACTGATCAAAACTAGGGTGATCACATGGCAGAAACACTCTCTAGGGATTAGGGGTACGGGAGGGTGGCAAATCTAAAACTAAAGGACACGGGGAGCACTAAAGGGAGGGAAGGGCATGCCTTTAACCCACATTTGGGTGAGGCAAAGACATAAAGTGTAACTAGAATGTTTGTACTCTCACAATACCTTGGAATAATAATAATAAAAAAATAAAAATAAAAAAAATAAAAGAATAACATGTAACAGTTTCGTTTCTCAAATAATTGGCAGATGTACCTGTAGATAGTTATTTTTATTTATTCAGGTAGAGTCACTTTTTTTTTTAGAAAGTTATTCATAGCTAAAACAGAAGAACTTTTAGTCTGAATTCTTACCTTAGGCTTGTTGATTATAAGAATGACTGAGAACTAAAGTGTCCTCTGTGAATGCCAAAATTTGCTTTGATTGAATGTATTTTCTGGCACCCATGTAAGACATACACTCACTCAACTCTCTTCAGAGCACTGGCGATTTCATTGAGTCTGTTCTTACTCTATTAATCTTCAATACCTAGTTCATAGGATTATAGAATTTAGAGCCCAAAGGGAACTATATCTAGTTCAACCCTGTCAATTTACAGATATATATACTGAGGTCTATACAGGCTGAAAGACTTGCCCAAGGTTAAACAGTTTCCTATTAAAAACAGAGTGAAAGCTAAAATGATCTCTCTCTGTTTCTCTCTCTCTCTTTCTCTCACTCTCTCAACTTTAGAATAAATATGTAATCACTCTCTAGTTTGGCCTGCCAGCACTGTGTAATTGATCTTTCCAGACTTCTGTACATAAAACTCATAAGATATAAAGTGTCCTCCGTAAACCTATGTAATAATTCCATAACCCTAAATATATCCATAAATCTTAGAGTTCAATTATATACTATAAGAATGAACATAAATATTGATTTTTCTAAAATATGCTGTACTAATAAAAAAGGAAAGGCAGTCATATTAAATAAGCCAAATTTTAATTTAGATAGGTGATATTTCTCTACATTTTTTGGAGTTTCTCAGTTTCTTAAAACTACAACACTTCAAAAATATTAGAACCATTTGACAATAATTGGTAAATGTACACATATGCACACATTTTGATATTTTCTTTGTTGTTTTTTGTTTTGGCAAAGTGGCACATAATGATGAAATTTATTTGGGACATAAAAACAGAATTATGCACAGAAGAGAAATGTAAAATCCACTTTAAACATATTAGCAAGGTTTTAGTTAAAGTAACTTTTGTTTGACTTCAAAAAATTTTCCGATAAGTCAGTATTTATAAGAAGTGATTTTTGAGTCACAATTTTAAACATTATTATTATTATTATTTATTTATTTATTTAACTTTTAATTATTTTTATGGGATCTCGCTCTTGCTCTGGCTGTACTCAAACTCCTGACCTCAAACGATCCACCCCAAAACATTAGTATTTTATTTTTTACTGTTGTGAATTTAAATATTTTATATGAAATTATAAAATCAGACGTCTTAAGGAAAATAGACTTTGAGAAGTTAGTGCTCATTCGAAGCAAGCTGAACAATGGTAAACTTTAACTTTCTATTGTAATGGTGTATTTTCCTTCTGATAATCAAGACACAGTTTTAAGAAAATTTGAGAAGATACTAAAAAAACAAAAAAAGATGATGACTTTTATTTTAGTATAGTTAATTAAATCTAAGAATAATTAAGAATAATTGATTCCTAAGAAAGTAAATAGGAAGGATTTTATCAACGAACAAATACATTGAAAATATTTACACAGCCTCTAAAGGCCAGTTGCTAGATATCAAAAAAGTGTATTTATAAAATGTAACAATACATTATGAATGTATGTATGTACCTTTAATTCAATAAGCATGTTTCAGTGTTTTTCTCTTTTGATATCTGCATAAATTACAAAAGAAAAAGTATAAAGCAGTATTGTCACCTCAAATATATAGAAAAAAAAATTAAGGCTAATGAGTGCTCATTTTTGTTCATGGACTCTAACCTTTCCTCCTGTGGACTTATCCTGCAGACCGTGTGGGCTACATATAAGTCATGGCAGCCTCTTGTTCATTAGCGAATCGAAGTATTCTAGGTCTTTCGATCTCTACTTCTGCGAGGGTTGTTCTTAGCGTTTTAAGAGGATGTCAATTTTGCATATTGAATTACTTTATTTATTTTGCTTCATTTTTAATCAAGAAGTTAAGCTCTGGACAAATTTTAAAATCCGACAGAAAATAGCTATTATGAAAGGAGGCTTCTTGTTAAACTGAAAGCTAATCAAATGGTGAGAGAGCATCCCTTTCAGGGGGTTTGCAAATTCTGTTTTGCAGTCCTTGGACCCCTTTAATCCATGTGTAAAATTAATAAAAATTACTTTTTGAAGTAAGTGGGCACTTGCTGCTATATTGTTTGAAAACCATTGATTTAGTTCAATTTTGTGTAATAGTGATTCTTAAACTATCTTTGGTAAAGTACTAAGTTTTTATTTCAGCTTCATTTTGTCTGTGTATTCACTCTAATGTTTTTGTAAAATACAAAAATATTGAATATTTGGACAAATTTAATGAAAAACGGTATGTTTTTAATAGTTGCCATATTTTTTCATTTTTTAATTGATAAGAAAAAATTTTGTATATTTATGGTGTACAACATGATGTTTTGTAGATGTATACATTGTGGAATGGCTAAATCAAGCTATTTAACGTATGCATTACCTTACATACATAGTATTTTTTTTGTGATGAGAATACTTTAAATTTACTGTCTTAGCAATTTTCAAATATACAGTATATTATTATTAATTATAGTCATTATGATGTAAAATAAGTCTCTCAAATTTATTCCTCCTATCTAACTGACATTTTGTAGTCTTTTACCAATATCTGCCAAATTCCCCAACATCCCAGCCTATGATAACCAATATTTTACTGTTTCCAGGAGTTTGACTTTTTTAGATTTCACGTATAAGTGAGACCTTGCAGTATTTGTTTTTATGTGCCTAAGTTATTTCACTTAACATAATGTCATCCAGGTATATCCGTGTTGTCCCAAATGACAGAATTTCATTCTTTTTAAAGGCTGTTATGTGGGTATATACACTACATTTTCTTTATCTATTTATCCATTGATGGACACTTAGGTTGATTCCATATCTTGGTTATTGTGAATAGTGCTGCAGTGAACACAGGAGTGCAAATATCGCTTTGACATACAGATTCCATTTTCTTTGGATATATATCTAGTAGTGGGATTCTTATATCATATGATAGTTTTATTTTTTAATTTTTTTAGGAAACTTCATATTGTTTTTCATAAAGGCTGTACTAATTTATATTCCTAGCAACAGTGTGCAGTAATTCCCTTTTCTCTACATCCTCACCAACACTTGCTATCTTTTGTCTTTTGATAATAGCCATCCAAAATATATGAGGTGGTGTCTCCTTGTGGCTTTAATTTGCATTTCTCTGCTGATTAGTGATGTTGAACATTTTCAGCATATATCTGTTAGGCATTTGGGGGTCTTCTTTTGAGAAATGCATGTGTTAAACACTCATGTCTTTTGCCCATTTTTAATTAACTTATTTGTTTTATTACTATTAATTTGTTTGAGCACCTTATATATTTTTAATATTAACTCTTTATCAGATGGATGGTTTGCAGATGTATTCTCCCATTTAGTGGACTATCTCTACATTCTGTTGATTATTTTCTTTTCTGTGCAGAAGGTTCTTATTTTGATGTAATTTCATTTATTATTTTTGCTTTTGTTGACTGTGCTTTTGGAGTCATATCTAAAACAGTCATTCCAAGGCCAATGTCATGGAGCCTTTCCCTCATGCTTTCATGGTCTTAGGTCATTTAAGTCATTAATCCATTTTGAGTTGAATTTTGGTTACTGTGTGAGGTAAGAGTTTAATTTCATTCTTCTGCATGTGGATATCTAGTTTTCTAAACACTATTTGTTGAAGAGACTATCCTCTCCCCATTGTGTGATCTTGGCACCGTTGTCAAAATCAATTGACCATAAATGTGTGAATTTATTTATGAGATCTTTATTCTGTTACATTGGTCTACATATCTGTTTTATGACAGTACCATGCTTTTTGATTACTATAGTTTTGTAGTAGAGTTTGATATCAGATATTGTAATGCCTTTGGGTTGTTCTTTTTGCTCAAGATTACTTTGGCCATTCAGGGTCATCTGTGGTGATATTCATAAAAATAATATTTGTTTCTTATTTATAAATAAAGAAAAAATTATGAGTTGTATTTTGATTGCACCAGCTTATATCTTTCCACAATATATAAAATGTAAGGCCTTATCATTCTAAATATTAGATTTAATAAACTTTAAATAACATTTAAATTAATAAATAAGAAAAACATAGCAGAGTGAAAAATATTTAAATTGCATGCATAGTTTATTGAAAGTATGCAATAGATGAATAACTTAGAAAATTATTATTACACACACAACATTTTGTTGTTGGTATAAAGAGAGATTCTACTCTATGCCTGTATGCCTATATGTTCACATCAAACAAATGCTATGGTTATTGATATTAAAATTTTGATAGAACAAATCAGCTTGATTTTTACTTAATTTATCTTAATACATATTTTAATAGATGATTTGTCTATTTTAGGGAGGTATAGTATCAATAATATTCTCAAGAGATAATGTATATTGAAACTGTTTCTGTGTTTTATTCTGATTACTCTTGTAGTAGACAAACCCATCTCACAGAGCCATCCTGTTGAGAATGGAAGAAAACATTACAAAGCAATTCAAGCACAGCAAGGATATATAAGTTTTATTTTATACAAAATGAATCAAGTGATATTCTAATTTTAAACATTTAAAAAAATTTCATCAGTAGTCAGTTCTATCAATTCATTCTGCTGTCAGATTTGTTACATTTAAATTATTTTTCAGTAAAATAAATGAGCCATAGTTTACAAACTAACCCTTAAATATTACATATTTTAACATGATTATATTACACACTGTTAGTATTTGGTTTTCACCACAAGTGTCTTACCAGGCAATTTTAAAAACACCTGAATTCATCTGTATTTTCTTTAATTAAACATATCCACTAATCACATGCTTGCATGTTTCAGCAATATAAAATTTCTCTACAAATATAAAAATGTTTATTCTCAATTTCTTTATATATCTCATCTATACATATATATATATATGTTGTTTATATTAACAATGGCCTGCTACTAGTCTACAGAGACCGCTTTGAGTTGCACAGATGCAAAAAAAAAAAAGACAAAACAAACAAAAAAACTCACATTTATTTGTCAGTATCCAACTTCCATTCTTCCCTTTTACCATTTTTACCCATTCAAAGTTTTTTTGGAGAACAATCATTCCCTCTCAATTTGGGTAGAATCAATTCACTTCCAAACCTTATTTGGCCTGTGCTAATTAGTATAATGCTGTCTCCCATGCAGCAGTGTTGGTTCAAGTTTAGGGGTTTGACTTAAGTCAGCCCAATCAAAATAAAGCACCATTTTTAAAAAATTTTTTAATGGTTAAGGGATAAACACTATTAACATGGATAGATCATATGTCTCTAGAAGTTACAACACCAGGAAGAAAGATGGCCTTAGAATGAAACTGTGACTGGAAAAGCAGAGAAAAGGGATAGAAAGACATATACCAATCTTGTTCAAACAGTTTTAAAAAATTTAAGAGGAGGGAATACCCCCAAATTCATTCTATGAGGCCAGTATTACCCTATACTAAAACAAGAAAACATGTACACACATACATACATGCACACACAAAACCTACATACTAATATCTCTGATGAATATAAATACAAAAATCCTAAACTAACAAACCAAATACAACAGCACATTTAAAAAGATCATTTATCATGATCAAGTGAGATTCATCCAAGGGATGCAAGGATGATTCAACACCTGCAAATCAATAAGTGTGGTATATCATCATATTAATAGAATGAAAGACAAAAATCATATGATCATTTCAAATGATACTAAGAAGGTACCTGATAAAATTAAACGTTCTTTAATGATTTAAAAACCCTCAGAAAACTGGGTGTAGTAGAAATATAGCTGAAAACATGATAAAAACCACATATGACTGACCCGTAGTAGGTATCATCCTGAATGGGAAAAAACTGAAGGTCTTTCTGCTAAGATCTGGAACAAGAGAAGGATGGTCACTTTCACCACTGTTATTCAACATAGTGCTGGAAGTCCTACCCGCAGCAATAGACAAGAGAAAGAAAGAAATGTCATCCAAATTGGAAAGGAAGAAATAAAATTATCCTTTTTTGCGTAAGATATGATCTTATATTTAGAAAAACCTAAATGCTCCACCAAAAACAAAAAACAAAAACTATAAGAACTGATAAATAAATTCAATAAAGTTGCAGGATATAAAATAACATACAAAAATACAGAGAATTTCTACATACCAACAGCAAATAATACAGAAAGAAACAAAAAAAATCATATTAGTTATAATAGCTACATATAAAGTAAAATATCTAGGAATAAACTTGACCAAAGAAGTGAAAGATTCTGCAATGAGAATTATAAAACATTGATGAAAAAAATTGAGAAGAAAACAAAAAATCGAAAAATATTCTATGCTTATGAATTAGAAGAAACAATATTGCTAAAATGTCCATACTACTCAAAGCAATCTACAGATTCAATACAATCCCCATCAAAATACCAATGACATTCTTCACAGTAATAAAAAATAATCCTAAAATTTATATGGAACCACAAAAGACACAAAGTAGCCAAAGCCATACTGAATAAAAAGAACAAAACTGGAGGAATCGCATATCTGACTTCAACTTATACTACAGAGCTGTACTAACCAAAACAGTATGGTACTGGCATAAAGCAAGCACACAGACCAATAGAACAGAATATAGAACCCAGAAACAAATTCTCATATCTATCATGCACTCATTTTTGACAAAACTGACAAGAACATATAGTGGAGAAAGGACAGTGTCTTCAATAAATGGTACTGGGAAAATTGTATATCCATATGCAGAATAATGAAAGTGGAACTTTATATCTGTCCATATATAAAAATCAAATCAAAATGGATTAAAAACTTAAATCTAAGATCTGAAACTATGATACTACTAATGTAAAACATTGGAGAAGCACTCAAAACATTGCTCTGGGCAAAGAATTCTTGAGTAAGACTTTAAAAGGATAAAATCAAAGCAAAAATGGACAAATGTGATCACATCAAACTAAAAAGCCTTTGCCCAGCAAAGGAAATAATCAAAAAGTGAAGAGACAACCCAAAGAATGGGAAAAAAATATTTGCAAACTACCCATCTGACAAGGAATTAATAGCCAGAATATATAAGGAGCTTAAACAACTCAATAGGGAAAAAAATCAAACGATCTGATTAAAAAATGGGCAAAAGACCTCAATAGACACTTCTCAAAAGATGATATACAAATGATCAACAGTATGTGACAAAATGTTTAACATAACTAATAATCAGAAAAATGCAAATCAAAGCTACAATGAGATATGATTTCACGCCAGTTAAAATGGATCTGCAGGTATTATATATTCTGATGTTCTAGGTGTGGATTCATTCTTATCTCTTCATGAGTTTTACTAGGATTTTAGCATTTCTTCCAAGTTATCTATAATTTCACATTTACTTTTATTTCTTTCTAATTCTAGTCAATATTAAACATTTATATTTCAAAATGTTCATAAATAAGCACCATATTTCATTACTTTAAAAATACATGGCTATTTTTAATAGTTTTTTTTTCTTTTTCTTTCAAAATATTAAGAACTTATTTAATATATTTAATATCTTGTGAATGACAATTATAGAATTTCTAGTCTTTGAGAGCTTGACTAGGTTCTGTGTTGTTTCTGTTTCCTCTCATGCATAGTGCTTTGTTTTCATGTATAGTTTATGATTTTATATAACTAGAAACCTGATTTGTCAGAAAACGTTGAAGATGGATTTATCTGGAAAAAATTTGCATATGTTATTGCTAGGTTCTTGGGGATACTAATGTACTGACAATTCAGGATGCAAATCCACATATATTATAGGTGGACTTGTCATATTTTTAAAAATCTCTGCTTAACACCAAGTTTTCAGTCAAACAATTTTGTTTGGAGTCTTCTAGGGTTATGTTTTGTGTTCTTTTATTTTTTATATGCTTATACTAAATATACAACCGTTGTCTTTCTAGCTTTTTAAATGGGCCAGGGAGAGCTGTTCTCTCCTATCAGATTGCCTGTTTTGGGTGAGTCCTGTCCCAGTCTTCTATGTTTCAAAAACTTTGAGTCTATGAAAACTTAAATTTTATTTCATACAGCACAAAAAAGTTATCTCTGTGTTCAACCTTTCATTTAGTTTTGGCTTCTGCATAGTGTATATTTTTGTGCTACTCAACTGCTATCTACATATTCATTTGCAGATTTAGTCAGAGAACCAGGTAACTCTACTGCTAGAAATCAAAATCTTTCTTTTTCTTCGTGTTTTAAAATATTTTAACTTATATTTGACTATTAAGATTCATCTACACATACTCTTGCTATTTTTGCAAGAAAAATGTTATTTGTTCAAAGTGAATTTAGTTTGTATTACATTCCTTATCAGTATGAGTCTCTGGAGATACAGCCAACTGGCATATGGCTACCTGACTGCTTAGCACTTTCATTTGAATCTGGCTTTTTATGTTATTTCCCCTTAGGTGTGCATACACACACACACACACACAAAGACTCTTAAAGTGGTTTAAAAATTATTTTTTGTGACATTTTAATGTTGCTGATAAGAATGAACATGTTAAAGAAAGTAACGGTTCATAGCATAAAATGATATTGGGAATAAATAAAATATTGCATTATTAAATTAAATCATAGCTTAGATAATATTAAAGTGTTTTCAAGTTAATAGAATAAGAAGAAAATTCTAGGGGAAGGGAACAACGTGGTAAGTGAAATGAGTGTTGTAAAGAAGGCTTTAATTGGAAACCTCTTAAGAGGTTTGTCCATAATGCATATGCATGTTTACTATTCCATTTTTTAGATTCTAAAATAACATTGGAAAAGTACAGAGGAAACAGAAAATCAGAGAGATACACTAATGAATTAAAATTTATTTATGACATTTTTCATTACATAGAAATTTAAAATTACTAAGATATTTAGTGAATTTATGTACATAACAAAAATAGCTTGACCACAAATCACTATGATTTACCTCTATGAGTACTAAGCATTATGACTTTTCTCTAAATATAGTAGGATGAATAATGTCCTCTGTTACTTTGTATGTATGTGTGCGTGCATGTGTAGTTTTGCTTATTTATTTACTTGCTTATTTTTCTAGGATAAAGCAAATATAAATATAAAAGGACTTTATAGACTTTAGGTAACCACTTATACCAATACTAAATACAATAATTTAAAGAGGTAAGCTTTTAAAGTAAATCTAAAATTTTCCCACTTACCATCATCAATATCAAATTTGTTGATGCAAAAATAAAGTTCTTTTTGCACATCCTATTTATATATTGCTTGAGGATTGAACTTACCTTTTATTGAGTCTTTTTTTCTAAAATATGTGACTTGAGCAAATTAAATCCATGAACCTTTGCTGTCAACTTAACAGATAGCTATGTTGTCTCACAATGTGAAATTTGGTTATCCAAAGTAGAATGTGATCTAGGGAAAGATGAGTTTTTAGATTATTTGTTGACAGAAATAGGACATACTGGAAATGAATCTGATCTATTCATCCAATAGTATTTACCTGATATTTAATCAAATTTAGGTCATCAAAAAGTGATACTGAAGTCATTATTAAATGAATCGAACTTGACAGTTCCATGTATACACTGCCCTAAATGTATCTAAAGAGAGATGACATTAAAACACAATAGTTATTCTTTTAAAACTTGATTATGTCCTACTTTCTCAAATATGTAAAGCCAAAATATCAGTCATTTTGCTATGTACTATATTCAAAATATAAAAGAAATGCAACAGAGATACACAACACCATGATCGAATTGTTCACAAATATTATCTGATTTATGGTTATACTATGCCCTTGGCCATTCAGAACATCATCTAATGCATGTTCTATTAAAATGTGTATTAATAAAATCATAATGTCTAGGCACCTTGTTCATTTTTTCACCATTGATTTATAAGGTACAATAAGTTACTACTCATACATGTAAATAAATCTAATTTCACTTATATATGTATGTTGTGGTTTGAATGTGTCCCATCTAGAATTCAGGTGTTGAAACTTAATGACCAGCTTAATAGTATTAAGAAGTGGGGCCTCTAAGAAGTGATTAGACCATGATGGCTCCTTCCTCACGTATGAGACTAAAGCCCTAATAAAGGAGGTTTCACACAGCGTTCTGCTGGCTTGTCTTGCTGTCTTCCACCACGTAGGGACACAGCTTTCCTCCCCTAGGGCGGATGCAGCAGCAAGGTGCCAACATGGAAGTATAGCCGTCCTTTCTTATCAGACAATCGAACCTGCCAGTGCTTGCATCTTGACCTTCTCAGCTTTCAGACTATAAAAAAATTAGTTTCTGTTTTTTATTAATTACCTAGTCTCAGATATTTTGTTATAGCAGCATAAACAGACTAGGACAATGTGTTAATGATGATCTTTCAAGTTAATAATTCCTTAGTTGAATTTTGCAGGACAAATATGGTTTTTCATCATTTTCCATAACTTCTTTACATGTTACAAGCTATAATTCAGATACTTGCATTTTTTATTTTATATTAGCATTAGAATGTTTTATATATTGTTATTTTTGTTGAGGACACGGATTTATTGGAAGAATGAATTCATGAATGTAAAGTGGTAAATAAATCCTAAAAAATTATTTGTTAATTTGGCCTATTAGGTATTTCAATTTAAATAGTGCACTAAATGTAAAGAATTTTATAAATCATAATTCATTAAAATTAAGATAATATATTAATAGTGAGAAAATATGCATTCTTCCCAAATTTCATGGGTTTGGTTGAGCTATTGTAAAATCCAGTGGAGACGGTGACTTTCTTTCCCTTCACCTGAATTCTATTAAAATACTATATAATTACATACTGCCTTAGAATAAAAATGAAAGTCAAAATATAAAATGTAATTTGGCAGATAAAAGATGGGCTAGAGAAGCAGCAGGTGTACATTAATGATGGGTTTGGAGCCCAGTTTTAGGCCTCTACCATTCTTCACATAAGTTAGGGCATCTGGTCTGCAAGCATACTACTATCTTCAATGGAAAGATATTGCTGTGAAGAGGAAATACAATCAAAGCAGAGAAAACTGATCAATTAGCTCTGATTGAGGAGGGTGACTACAGAATTTAGGTCAATGATTAAGGCCCAACAAGAAAAAATTAAAAATTAATCACCCATAGACTTTCCATCTGACAAGGTTATTCGAACACTCATAGAAGAGCAAAGAAGGAAGTCCATCAGAAAGACTGAGCAATATAGCACATGTTAGAAGAGATAGAATATAGATTCTTCGATGTGCAGAAGTTATATTTGGGATAATAAACTCTAATTTATGTTGAAACCACCTGTGAGAACTAATCATCCATAAATCTTCCAGGTTTGGTAAATAGTTTAGATAGTTACAGCTTGAATGTCAGGGTTACAAATCCTCAGCTCAATTATTTTAGCAGCAAAAGGTACACACACCATTTTATGATCACAATAGCAAGACATAGTTTATGGGATCAATATAAATAATAGCTGTAAAGTTTATGTTTTTGTTTTTACTTTTGAAACCTTGTGAGGTATGTTTAGTACAACATTAACAGAATCAGTTAAATATACACATATACATATACATTGTACTACTTAATTTTAGATTTAATAGTTAGAGCCTATAATTACAAAGGATGGCCAGGCTAGGACTGATCAAATGCCCTCTTCCCCTTGGGAAAGGTGAAATGCAACATTATGCAAATTTATTTCACTGAGTGTTCTTAGTGATTTTTTTCTTACCCTTCACTCCTTTCTTTAATACTGTCTCTGATATGTGGCCCCTCGTGCAGAAATATCCTGCATTTTTAAATTTTTGGACATTGGTGTAGTTTTGATTAATGAGTTCATTGTTATTCATTCTAACTAGATCTTGCTGAACAAAAACTGTTCCTCAAATTCAGCAATGACTCCTTAGTTTTAAGGTTTCTATGAAGACACAGAAATATGACTCTGTGCATGTTCTCAGATACCTTTATAAAGTGATATATACAGTGTGTGTGTGTGTGTGTGTGTGTGTGTGTAGTCACACAGTCAAATTGATCAAGAAACCATGGCATCAACTATTCAGGTGACCAAACAAACTGCAGTACTTTCATATGAGCATAGCCAATGCATTTTTCATGGAAATGTTATGATACGGTGAATTTGATTGAAAAGCAATTTAAATATAAGTAGAATACTTGGTATTAATTCAATTGTAATCTATCAATTTTCTTTATATTGGCTTATTTGGGTGTATTTTCTAATATAATACATCTTTTTGAAACTTTGCTATTTTTTCGTATTTGCATTAAAATATAAAATATTAACTTTCTTATAAGCAATCACTGATATGGAGAGAACATTGGGGAACATATTGGAAATTAACATAATTATATCAATAGTTCTCTAGTGGTCAAAAGCATCAGTACTCAAATTGCATTATGAATATGCAAATCCAGTATTCTTGATTTAGGTCATTTGTCACTGGTGTTGGAAATTGCAAATCACTGCTGCTGTCTGAAATTTTGAAAAAGCTTCAGATGCCTGGTGATTAAATTCTAAAGAACCTTCTGGTTCATCAACAGCCTATCCAAACTGTATAAGATCCATTGATAGACACATTTCTTTTATGTTCCAATTTTATTTAAATACTAACTTATTTAAGTATAATACTAACACATTACCCTTTTTTATTCACATTATATTTTGGAGTAATGGAAATATGTTGAATGAAGAACAGTTATGAAACTGATATGATTAAAAGCAATTATACTTGGGTAGAATATGAATTCAGAATCAAACTTATATTCTGTTTGCTCACCTAACCAGTGCTTATTGCTCTATAGGGGAAGGATCATTGCTTTTTAAAAGTGAGTTCAGATAATTATTAATTTTCACTTGTGAGTTCAGATATTCAACTTTCAGCTGGGTTTGCATAGCATGCCAAATAATTTCTACAGGACATAAAATTCAGACAGGTCATGAGTGCACAAATGCTGTCACTAGATACTTACTACAGGCTGTGACAAATAGGTATAGCTCAATGAGTTGGATATTAGAATGTTATATTGCAGTACAATTTAGCTACTCCAGTAAAGATAAGGCTACTGTTAGTCGCATACTAAATATTATTCTGAATTAAGTCATTCCATCCGAATATAAATATGTAAAAGAAATAAAATAAAATAAATGAATAATTAATAATTTAAAACATTTACATTTATTAAAGAGAAAAAAATATATAGGCTACAACATAGTCCCAGTTCAGTCACTTTCCTGCTCCATAACTTTTCCACATTATATGACCTCTCTAAGGTTCATTTATAGGATGGTTAAGAGAATTAAATGACAGTATTTTTATAAAGCACTTAGCATCATGGTAGGTATATAAAAGATTCCACAAACAGCTTAGAAAACATATTTATTATTATAAAATTTTACATCCTTTTGAACAAGAAATATTGCTAAGTGCATTTAAATTACTCCTGTGTCTGCATTTTCTATTGATGTTCCTCTCCCTCATTTCCACTACAGCCATACTGAATCTCCTAGCTTATTGGACACTTCAAACACTCACTTTCCAAAGGACCTTTGCACTCTTTTGTCTCCCTGTGGCTGAATGGCTCACTTCCTCACTCCTTTCAGATTTTTGCTCAAATCCCACTCTAGCCATGAGTTCTCCCTGACTACCCTATATACTCCAGTTAAAATATTTATAAACCCTATATACAATAGCAATATTCCCACATCTAGCATTTACAGTCTCCCTTACCCTGTTTAAATTTTCTTTTTAGCAATTTTCACTATTTATCCTACAACACACTTACTTATTCATTTGTTTATTACCCTGTTCTGCCATTCTGCATTCCAACTAAGGTAAATTCTGTGACGGTAAAACAATTGTCTCTTTTATTCAATGCCCTGTCCTCAGTACTTACACCAGGTAGGACAAAATCAATATATTATTTTCAATGAATGAATGAATAATAAATGTATTTTCAATTTTTAAATGTGAAATACAGTTTAATATGCTATTTAACAATACGATCTAGCCTATATATTTTAATCCAAAAAATGTAAATCTAAATTCTTTTGGCTCTGAAGTAGATTTTCAAGTTCATATGAATTAACTAATTTCAAGGTAGCCTTAAATTACTATTTTCTTTTTATTACATGGACACAAAATATGTCTGTGGGCCTTATTTCATCAATAAATGCTATCGTCTTGCCCCATTTCTAGGTAACAATAGCTATTGATCTCTGGTCTCCACCTTGAATCAAAAACTAAAGCTAGCTATTCAGAAAAAAAAAATCTTTAAAGTATGACAGCCTCAATTTGCACAGTATTTATCAAGTACCTACCACATGTGCAATAGTTCTGCTAAGAGCTAAAGAGAAAAATAAAGATTAAAACACAAATGTCATTTCCATGAGGATGTCTACTACTTTAAGCAATATAAGATGTGTCTAATAGCCAATAAAGAATAGAATATAATTAATGAAATAAAAAGGGTAAAAATACAAATGTGGAAGAGTTGGATTTGACATACTAAAAAGCATTACAATTAAGAGTAGAAATTAGTCCTTTTGGCTTAAGTAAAATAATCTTACTCTATATAATTAATTATAAAAAATTTCCTACTCATCTCAAGAACAGAAATGTGAACTGCATGAATCATAAACCTCAAAATAAAGTCAAGTTTTACATTTGAAAACAAGTTAAAGCTAGATCTATAATTCTTTTAAAAGTGGTTACATGAATATAAATCAAATTATTCATTTTAGTATTCATGACATATGGGAGAATTTTATGGCCAGAGATTATTCTTGCAGAATATATATTATAGAGCATATTATTAACAAGTTAATCACTTTACCTCTCTTTCCTGGAATATTGCTTATTTCTACTAAATATATGTATGGGATAAACACATTTGGAATCTCAGTAGATTAACTATAAATATCAGCTATCCAACAGAATCATTTCCCTGGGGCCATTGTTAGTTGCAGGGTAAATAAGTCAGTCACTATGTAAAAACTATCTGATCTAACCTGAAGGTCTGTATCAAGGAAAATGGTATCAAAAGAACAGATTTATCAATTAGGTAACCAATCATCAAAAAAATTAATATTGCTTAAAAGTGAATTTAAGAATGTTTGGCTGGGCGTGGTGGCTCAGGCCTGTAATCCTAGCACTCTGGGAGGCCTAGGCAGGAGGATCCCTTGAAGTCAGGAGGATCCCTTGAAGTCAGGAGTTTTCCACACCAACCTCAGCAAGAGCGAGACCCTGTCTCTACTAAAAATAGAAAAAATTAGCCAGGCGTAATGTCGCATGTCTGTAGTCCCAGCTACTCAGGAGGTTCAACCAGGAAGATGGCTTGAGTCCAGGAGTTTGAGATTGCTGTGAGGCTGACGCCATGGCACTCTAGCCCAGGCAACAGAGCCAGATTCTGTCTCCGAAAAAAGAAAAAAAGAAAAAAAAATGTGGTGTGCGCTGTCTGGGGGATGGACATGCTTGAAGCTCTTACTCAGGTGGGGCAAAGGCAATATACATAACCTAAATAAACATTTGTACCCCCATAATATGCTGAAATTAAAAAAAAATTAAAAATGTTTTAAATATTTGTTTAAAATATTTTCGATTGCTAAAATATCAGACATTTTTTATATTTTTATTTGAATCTTTGTGGTCTTAGTAAATATGACAAATGTAAGAAAGTCTTTGAATTTTTTTAATTAATCAATTCCAATGGGTATATTCTTTAGATTGCAAAGAACAACAGGGTGTTTTAACTAACATGCCAAATTATTCCCTAACGTCTTAACATAGAAAATAACTTAGATTTGTTTGTTTATTCTTCATAGGGAAAGTATCATCTAAATTAATACTCACAAATACATTATAAATAAAGGACATTTGTTATAAATCAAGAAAATCTTAAAAGAAAAATGTCTAAAACTAATCTTGATAGTAAAAGACATTTCCAAAAACTTCTTCAGATTTTTTCTTGCTTTCTAAAAATCTATCAAAATATATCTTCCTCCTTAGATCAAGTGCATCCATATTAACCAATAATTGCCTTTAGTTTTCCGAATATGAATGAAACATACTAATCTCTAACCGCCATTTTTAAAAGCATAATATTGCCAGAAATTATTAATGAAAGCCTTTATGTGAAGATTCTTGTTCAAAATAAAAGATGTATTCATTATTAGAAGCTCTTGTCTATTTCCTTATTCAAAAATAAGGACTTCTTCCTTGACCATTAGAAATCACACTAATTCCCTTGTCATGCAATTAGTTCAATTGCCTCTACCACACCGCTTTAGCAAAATTACACACCATGTGTGTTATTATTAATTATTTTATTGTGTTAATGTGATTTCACAAGATAATTCCTTTGCAACTTGTCATGGTGTTACAAAGATATGTTTCAATTGCTCAGGCAATTGTTAGTCAACAATTTTGTAGCATTTCTTTCAAGGTGTTTGCTAGAGGATAGAAATCAGGCAATATATAAGATGCAGTCCCCTCTCTCAATGATCGCCAAGATCACCACACAAATGTCCTCTCTCTTCCTTGAACAGCCAAGGTCTTATGGAACTTACTTCCAGGAATGCCCTGTGATTGGATCCCTCTACTTCTTCCACATTCCTATCCTTTGATCCTAGGACATGTCCTTTAGTGGAGTCTTTTTTGATCATTTTTTTTATATTACCTCTTTCAATCTTTTTCACCTAGTTACATATTTTATCATATACTATCTTATTTATTTATTTCGAGGTGCTTCTCATAATCTGCAATTATCTTCTTTGTTCACTTAACCCTCATTACTCTAACATATTCACTTGCAGGGGAAGCAGGGGAGCTCTTCCCCTTGAAATTCAATTCTATTGGAGAACACACAGTTCTTAACTTGTCATTACACTTTCTTCCTCAAAACAATATGCATGCAATAATTCTTTTTAAATGAATACTTACATATATTTGTCAGATAGTATGAAGAAAAGCAAGCTCAAGTTACTCTGAAGAGGAAAGATTTAAAGATTTGATAACATTTAAGCAGGTTGTTCTAGAGTGAATAGAACATTTCCAGGTGAATGAAATCATTTACCACTTCACATAAGTAAAGAAAAATTATCATTTAACAATTACCATTTAACTATTACCATTAAACTATCATTTAATGATAGTTCATTTGTTTTCTGTCATTGATATATAAGGTTTTTAAGGATTTATCTAAAAAAATGCAAATAAATCTTTTGGACCAGAATATTCAAATCTTTCATAGTCTTTGGGGGGAAAAATGATGTTATGTTGCAAATTTAAAAGTTTGTCATTTGTTACTTAAATTATTTTAAGATTTTTTTGTTGTGCTATACCATTTACCAATCATGGAATTATTACTATATTATTATTTTTAAAGTGACATAAGTCTAGTGTAAGTAACTTTCTTGCCACAGATTTCTATTCTTTATGGGGAAGAAAAATCTCCTTACATAGCATTGTCTTCTACTTTGCTGCCATCTGATATATTGGGTGGGAAATGTCATTAGGTTTTCTTGCCAAATCTAATTACTGGCAAGGAGTATACGTCAGGCTGAATAGAAAACATACCAGTTACCAGTACAGTCTAATATCAACCCAAAGTAAAGGCAAGCAGCTTGGAACAGCAGCTCTAGACAACAGAGTTTGCCTGGTGAAATCTGTTGTCTTGTTCTATCCCACTATCATTGCTGTTAAGCCTTCTGGTGAACCCAACAGATTTTTAATCTGCTGTCTCATTCTGTCAGTAATGAAATGATTGTGTAACTTGCAGTTTCCTCACTTAAAAAAATATAATTGAAGAAAAAATACTTCAGCTTTTGGACTTCTAACTTAAGAATATTTATCCATATTCATATTAATCTGTATAAACTAAGTTAAGCCAATATAACTTAAGAAAACCAACTTTCATTGTACCTGCAAAGCAGCATTTGATATCATAACACATACTGTTCATAATTAGGTTTCTTATACCTTAAAAATATTTCTTTCATAAACATCTTTTCATTCAGAGCTAAGTTTAAATTAGAGTAAATTATAATATGTTAGGAAATATTGTGTGTCTACATTCTGAAGATGTACATGAAGCAAAAGTACAAAAAGAATGTCTTTATTGAAAAGAAAATGACCCCATTTACATAAGATCCAGCCAGTGTTTCCATGGATAGCAGTATTTCCACAGAACCATGAAGCTATTATGGTAGAGATGTGTCTTTGGCTTCCAAAGACCAAGATATACCTCTCAGCTTGGGACACGGGCCTACAAATTCATGAACAACATTTAGTGGAAACATATATTAGTACCTCTGTATCCAGTGATTGCATTTTTCCCAGCACCTGTGTCTTTGAGAAAAGAAAGAATTAGAAATTCCACACAAGTGAGCTCTCTGTTTCAGGAAAAAGAAATGTATGTTTGGTAGACAAGATTTGCATTCATGTTTGATTATCACAGGTAAGCTAATAATGCAAACTGTTAAATAAGAATAGAGTCACACAAAATTTAAAGCCAGTGAACACAGATTTTGTTCAGTGATATTGCAGTCAAAGAGATTTCAATATAGAACTGAATTCAATTCTGAATATAGCAAAAACAAGTGGAGATATATGGCCAAAGAGCAGATAAGGGGGCCAGTAGATAAAAAATGACTAAAAGGAGATATCATAGGTACAGAGATTCTTGCTAAATTGCTTTGAGAGGATTCTCACTAAAGGCAGGCCAAGGTGAATCAGATATCAAGGGCAGAAGATGAGGAACTTGAACAGATACAAAAGCAGATGAAATATCAAGGGTCGGGAGGTTCTCCTACTTACACAGCAGGATCATTTCTAAAGCTGGGCTGGGCAGGCCAAGGACATGGCCTGCAGATGAAGCCCTGTGGAGAAAAGAACTCACAGGAGTGAATCTATCTTAAGTTTGATCAGTAAGACAATCTTCATCACTGCTCATATCTCAAAGTTAACATGTCTAAATTGGAACTCTTTTCTCCCCTCCCAAATATGATTCTTTCCCAGCATTTCATCTTATTAAAGGACACTACTGACCATCTAGTTGTCCATGTAAAAATCTCTGAAGTCTGATCCATCAGGAAATCCTGTTAGTTCTACTCCACATATATTTTGAACCTGCTGTCTCTGATGAAATAGTACATCTGAAATGATCTTGTGTAATTTGAGTCCAGCCTTTTCCCTTCAACATCAATTCCTATCACTTTCTTTGTCACTGTTCTCTGGATATGCAGCTTCCTTAACGTATTTATGAAAATCCCCAACTAAGACTGTGAATTTGTCTATTTTTCTTTTCAACTCTATTGGTTTTTGCTTTATAAATTTTGCAGCTTTATTTTTCAATATGTACACTTTTATGTCTTCCTGCTGGATTGAATTGTTATCATTATGTATGTCCCTTCTTGTCTCTAGTGATTTTCACTGATCTAAAGTCTAATGCATTGGATATTAATATAGCTACTTGTGTATTTTTAAGTTAGTATTTCATGGATATCTTTTATTTCATTATTTTATTTTAAATCTACTAATATCAATGAAGTTGAAGTGAGTTTCATTTAGGCTGTATGTATACGGGTCCATTTTTAAATCCAATATCTACGTTTTGATTGAAATATTGAGATAATTTCCATTGAAAGTAATTATTGATATTCTAGTGATTTCTTGTGATATTTTATCATTTTTTTTCTATGTGTTTCTTTGCTTCTCTTTTCTGGCCTTCCTGTGGGTTACTTAGACTTTTTTTTAGGATTTTATCTGACTTATTTATAATGTTTTTGAGTGTTCTATTTGTATTGGTATTTTGTTGGAGCAATGGGTATAACAATATACATATGTAACACTGCAGTCTACAGATATCTATATTTTACAATTTCAGGTGAAATGTGGAAACCTCATTTCTATTTATGTTTCTTTACTTTCCCCAATATATTCTTAACTCGAGTATCAGTGTTATCACTTTTGTTTCAATCATCAAATTTGGTTTATAAAATTCATGAGAGAAAGAATAGGCTCTTATATGTACCCATATTTCTGCATTTTCCATTGTTCTTCCTTCCTGGTATTCCAGCATTCTTTCTTTTGTCATGTCCTTTCTGTCTAGAGAAATTTATTTAGGCAGTCTTAAGCATAGGTCTTCCAGCATCAAATTCTATTAGTTTTCTTTCATCTGAGAATGCTGTTTTGTCCCTTCATTGCTAGGGGATAGTGCCACCACATATGGAATTCACAATTGATTATTCTTTCCTTTCAGCACTTGGAAAATTTTATGCTAGTTTCTTCTGGCTTCAATGGTTTCAGATACAGAATTCTCTGGCATTCAAATTAACATCTCCCTATAGGTAGTGCATTATTTGTCTTTGGCTGCTTTCTAGGTTTATTTTTTCTCTTTCTGTTTCAGTCGTGTAATTATGATGTCTTGGTGTATATTTCTTTGAAATTATCTTGTTTGTGGTTTGTTCAGAAATTCTAGACTTGCAGGTTTGTGTCTTCTGCCAAATTTTCAATGTTTTCAACTATTATTTCTTCAAATAATACTTTCAATCTCAATCTTTTTTTCTTCTACTACTGGGGCTGTGATGATAGGAATACAAATAACCCCTGACTTATGATTGTTCC